>JABASD010002303.1:0-28163 GCA_019776165.1 Pogonognathellus flavescens
CCCCCCCCCCCCCCAAGTTACAATCCTAAACACGGGCCTGCTAACAGGGGCTTGTTTGAATACAGATAAGCAGATATATTAATATTACCAAAAAAAATTTTAATTTTGGCATGAGCAAGGTTGAATTACCTTTAAATAAAAATTCATTGAAACCATGCAACTAATCTGATAAATTAAAACTTTGATTTTGTTCCAATTTTAAAGAGGATTAAGCACAGTGCTCAAAAATGGAATCCGGTATCATTGAAATAGATATTAGGTTAATTAATTTATTACAAGATCTTACAAGGGTTTTAAGATACTGGGTGTTATCGCAAACTATTGCGGTATCCTAAAAGTATGTTCAGTATGTTGGAGTAGTGTGTGGTACCTATTTGAAAGCTTTTGGTTCTATAGCAGCAGTAGTTTTGTGTCTTGTGCTCTTTATGTGATTCTGTCTTAGTGTCCCATCATCCTCCAAGCAAAAACGACATTTAACCATCGTCCTTGTCTTCCGCGTCTTCTGTTCTGTCTCCAATCTTTGTAATTTCTTCCAATCCATTGCATTGGATTCCTTTCCATCTAAAACCAACGACCCACTACTACTACTCCTACTGCACTGCATGTTCCATACCACAAACACCACCATTGCGTTGTAATAATAAACTTCCTTGCTTCCCCACTTGTCAAATGTTGTATAACTCCATATACTGGAGAAGCTGTTTCGTATATAAGTGACTTATAGTTATAATAAATGTAATGATGATGGAATGAATATCTTGCAGCTGCAATAATTTACCTTTAGTGATTAGATCCTCATAATCATATATAACAGTACCATATACTGTAGGTATAAGAATTTCATTCTTGCGTAAGGAACATTTTGTTCTTTGTTAGTGAAATTTCTTATTCTTGGGGAAAACCCAAGGTCCAAGGGCAATGTTGGAATTCAATGCAAGTTCATGATTTCCTCTTCCTTATAACCATTACCGTTTATTTATTACCAATCTTCAGATTCCCATGTCTTTTAAAAATTCCTTCATAGGTTAGTAATCGTATTACGCGTGTTTATTACGATTGCAAGGACCTTCAAATGAACATAGGCATTTTTTATTTATATCTTAATTTACAAGCTATAGTGTAAATAACCTTCTGTACAAAAATGTGTAAAATTAGTTTAACTGTGTTACTTCCCTGTAAGTAAATCTTTGCTTTTTTACTATTTACTAAATTATACATTTTTTGATTTGAACAAATAGACAATTATCAATTATGCCTCAGGAAAATATGAAACAAAATTTTGCATTTTGGAACGTTGTTTTATGATTACATTTTTTCCGGTCTGTGTAGATTTGAAGATTACTGAAGATACGACGGTGAACGGAAATTCACCAAAAGGAAAAGGCTATTCGTACGATGAAGAGGACTACGATTCTACGGAAATCGGTGTTGGGGGTGGTGGAGAAAGAGAGCGAAACGGGAATAGTCGTAGTGGAGTTGCGACGCGAAACCCACAATCGGGTAATGGAAGGAATAGCTACAATAGTAATAATCCTTACAACACTCAAAATACAAATAATCAACACAGCAATCATCAACAGCACCACAGCTCCAGTGGCAATCCTATTAATAGTCATAATAATAATAATCCGAATAGTAATTTCGGAGGGGAAGGGGGAGGAGGGGGAGTAAATAGCGGTGGTGGCAGTGGAAGTCGAGAAGGTAAAAGAAATCCAGACAATCCCGAATCAACAAACATTCGAAATACAAATAAGAAACATTCCTACACGATTCCGAAGCCGCAAGACAACCTAAAGCGGAATGTCGACCAGTATGGTAATCCTGAGAAAAGTTGTGCAATCGCACTCCAAGACTTTTATTCTTATAATTATTGCAATAACCGTTATTTTACTACCATCTCCATGTCTGTCCTTCTTTCCCAAATCCGGTTCTTACTTTTTCATCTGTAGAGATGATCAAAAATTGTCGCGTCGGCAGCTGCTCTCCAAGTTGTTGTCAACTTCACAAGAAATTCTATTAGGTACTACTACACGCGAAGGTAGGAAATACTAATAATAATAATTACCGTTTTAGGCAGCAAGGAAAGGAATATTATTGCTTCACGATGTAGCTCGTGGATATTGATATTACATACTGGTGTAAGTGATATTGTGTAAGAATAACCGTAAAAAGGCAATTATTTACTCCACAGAAAATTATTATGTCAGATATTGCAAGTTACAATTACACGCAGTTTATCGTAAGGGTGTTTTCCACTAAAGATTTTCTTTACTTCAGTTTCGGACTGGATTTTAAAGCAATTGATGAAACCTTAATTTTCTTGCTTTACTTTCTGATAATTTTATTTTTAAATATTCATCTATTGGTTTTTCAATTCTGTGCTCTGATAAATATTGAATGAAAGCATTATATAAAATAAAATAATAAGTTAAATCTATAACTCGCAATCAATAATTAAATCTTGACTAATACAATTAAATCTATTAGACTAGACAGAATTTTTAGTAGTTATTAGTTAAGTAATATTCTACCGTAACATAATTTCACGAACAATTAAGTTAATTGGTCTAAATTTTGGGGTGGAAAAAGTAATTTCTTTTTTCCAGTAGTTTTATAAACACCATAAGTAGATTTACACATGTAATTACATTTTAAAGGTAAGTCATTTGAAGGACGCAAATTCCTATATAAAAAGTAATTTCTTAAAAGCAGTAGAGCAATTGAAAGCAGATTGTGTGAGTGGTTGAGATTACATAGAAGGACTGTGCTACGCTCATTCATAAAATATACAAGCAATTCATGGTATTACACGTGTACCGAGGCATATTGTATTTACATCTGCACTGCAGATATAACTATAGATAATAAAAAGTAGAAAAGGCTTTTGACGAATTATTTTTGCGGAAATTATCTATATTAGGTTGATGGCACACGGCTATATACTTGGAATATGTACTTGGAAATGTATTTGCATGGTAGATCACAAAGCATAAAATTAACTGTTGTAAATAATTTTTGTAAATATGATGAAACGCAATACATCAATTATTCAACAGTTGGTTTCTTTTACGTAGGTACGTACTTACATAATTATGTTCCCTGTAAATAATGTTAAAATTACAGTATAGTAAATTAATGGTTTAGGTAGGTGTATCCCGGTGTATCGTGTATCTAGTTATGTGCAAAACATACTATGTAATTATTACATGAAAACACAACAATCACCAACTCGTCAATTAAGTTATAAAAAAATAGTAACAATATCCCTTTAAGGAGTGGGGATAAAATTATACTTACAGCTAATACAAGGTAACTTACTTAGTACGTAACTACTTAATATACATTTGCACTAACTTAATTATTGTACATTATATTAATTGATTGTAAATATTGTAAAAATTCAGTATGATAAAACAGTTGCGCCAGATTACATAAAACAATGAATTAAAGAAAATCATAGCAAATACATATTGTATAAAAACAGAACTATGTATGTAAACCCATTTTTTAAAGAATTGAATTTACAATGATGCAGGCGATGCAGGTTTACAGAATCAATAAAATATTGGTTTTGTTGGGTAAAGGAATCCTCGTTCGTGACTCGTGTGTATTGAAAACTTAAATAAATATTAAACAATGTAAATTCTGCTGTTATTTACCACGCAGCAGGTTTTGTTTATTGCTTACCTTATACGGAGCTGTATTTCTATAGATATTACATACCGATACCCTTGCGAAACCTACTTTACTTTGCACTATTTACCTAGTGAACCTAGTGAAGTAGTAAAATAAAGGAACGTCTATCTATGCGAGAAATAATGGAGTAGGTATTGTATGTGAATATGTGTGAAGACAGGCGAGAGTGGACAAGGGAAATGATTAATGAAGATGAAAGAGTTATACTTGGTTGAATTCGGATGATGAAATACTCCGGTACCAGAATGGAATGTAAAAGTAAGAAATCATTGTGTGCTCCCACGCACGTGTTTATTGCATTTATCTTTAAGAAATGTAACAAAGTTACTTATTCACAAATTGAACACTAAATTTTCATGCAGTTTGTAAAATCAAAAAATGTAGCTAAGTAGGTAAATCATTTTGTTTCATTTAACTGTGGAATTACGGCTATACATTTTCTCAATTACCAGAACACATAATATTACAAGCCAAAGTATCAATCCATCTTTAAATCTTGTTCGAAATTGCTGGCAACTCTCATTGCGTGTATTGGTGTTTTTAGATATAATAGTACCAACCTAATGTACAGATAATTAAGTATTGTAAGGATTTCGATGTAATTGCAAAAGTGTATTATATCTATATAATAATAAGCATATTGCTATTGAGAGTCTGACTATGTATTGTATAAATAAATATTAGTGGTGCATGTATTTAATGTTTCCACAAAGAAATAACACAATTGTGTACATATAGTTAGCGTATGTAATAGCATAAAAAACTTCTGCTTTAGATAAAGCCTTCTTTGTAATGTAAAGGCTGCTGCAGCTGCTATGTAAATATTACTTAGGTGTGGCAATACGTATAATTATATCCGTGTGATTTTTTAAGTGTATAATATGTGTAGTGTACATAACATAATAATTATACTAACATTGTGCTAAAAAAGGAGATTCTGAGTGAGTGAAGATGGAAATAAAATTAATATGGCCCAAATTGTTCTCCCTGTCTGTTTCAGTAATACACATTAATGTATATCTAATATCGCACAATATTGTTTTAATAAAATATCACTGTATAGTGTACCAACAAATTTACTAATGTATAATATGCATAATTCTATGTGAGAGTTTCGTTCAAACGGGATAAAGATATATATACCACAAATATACCTCTACAGTAAACAGCTATAGTCGAGTTAGTTATTACAGGTACCAATAATACAAATCCACCTTACTGTATTGCAATGCCCCCGTAATTCTAATAAAATATTCTCTAAAATCCTATTGTACTGTATGATATTCCTGTGTGAAAATCCTACGCATACCTATAATCTATGAAATATTCCATGAAAATAAATATGGTTTGGGTGTGAATTTATATATTATGTATCAGTCTACCATCTGTGTAAGAAAGTAGAGTTAATTAATTGTTCCTGAATTACAATGAACATGTCAGAACTCAAGTTTTATTGTAGTGGATGTAATTATGTAAAATGATGAAATACTTAAATTAACAAGCAACCAATGAATTAATTATTGTGAAATGTTGATAAAAGAGAAAATTACAGACAGAGAAGAAACAATTGCTATTAATTATTACAATGGTGGTAGTGTTGTATTATTAATTATTAGGAGGATTAAAGTTTAATAAATTCATTGTTGTTCCTGTTGTGTTTTCCCATTCGTAATAAAAGAAGAGTAATTAAACATTCTCATTTACTTACATATTATAATTAACAACAAGTTAAGCTCATTCGTGATCTGGTTAGTAAACCATTTTAATCATAGTCAGTAATAATTAATGGCAATTATTGTTCAAATGATTGTTTTACATTTATTCGCCTTCCCTTTTTTCATGCATTCAGTAATTGGCAATTAATATAAAAAACATCTTTACAAAAAAATATGCAACAAATTAAAATAAAGAGGATGAATATTTTTTATTCATGAAAAGGGCGGTGTTGACGAGGCTATGGTGTTTGTAAAAATGTATTTACATTTGTTTTCTCAACGGGTGAACCAAATCAACGTGATGAGATGGAGACGAGTTTAACAAATGAAGTTAAGAAGTTACAAAATGCCATGTCATGGAGCACATTTGTAATAAATCTTGAAACTAACACAGAATTTATTTAATTTTCTCGTGTTTCACTTGTGGTGTTGTGAGGAATGAAAATGAAAGCCATATTAAATACAACCACTAGAGTTGGCAAAATGCATTTTTTTCTACAATGAGATTTTTATTAATTTCTACCTACCTTACCTCCGCTACAATGTCTAGGTTTGTACAAGAAGGAAAATTATTTTACCTCTACACTCTACCACCTTATTACTCTTTGTTTATTTTGTGTACTCGTGCGTACACCTACAGTAATTTGTATATGGCAAAGTACCTATATAGCACTGCATAAAGTAATGTAGTTAGACTTGTATGTGTAATACTTGTAGAATAGAATAGAAAAGGAGGAGAGAGCTGTGTCAATTTGTAGGAAAGACGATTACATTGGAAAATGATGGTGAAAGTTTGGCATTTGGTGGCCCTGGCTGGCAAAAGGACTACAAACTATCTCTTCACGAACAATAGTTGCTTGCCCCAGGGAGATGGATTTATTCGGTGGGATTAATCCCGGGTGTTTAATTTCCTCGGTTTTTCTCAGTCAAACTACTTGACACACAAAAACAACGTATCGCATTTCTGTTTTCATTTCCCAGTCTCCTACTCCGACTCCCATTCAACTAAAAATTGCTTGCGCTTCAAACTCTGCTGAAGCTGTTTACGGCTTAAAATCATTCTCTTATATATGCAAATACCTACTCTATTCAAACCTTGTAGCTGTAAAGGGGGTTGCATGCAGTAAGAGTAAATAATTGTACTTCTTTTTGTCTCTGTTGGCTAAATTACAAACTTTTTTAAAACAAAATAAACACACATTTTTTCTCTTACCCTGGCATCTTCAACAACAAAAATTGACAAAAGAAGGTACAAATTTCTTATAGTGGTCTTATGTCCAAACGGAAGTAAATACTACTACTACCTATACAGTTAACCTTTTCACAGATACATTTTGTCTCATCTGCATAAGAACAAGATTTGCTTAGATTTATTTTGTTTCCAATTTAATTTGTTAACATTTAATAAGAATTGGGAAATTGCTCACGATTTTAGTGGTGAGAAAAAGTATTAAATTCATATGCATTGTAAAGTAAACGTAACGATGACTTAAAAACTCAAGCATTTACCGTTTACGGACACTTGCATGCAAGAGTGCACAACCTAAATAGTGCAAAACATATATTCTTATGAATGAAATTCCAATACCTACAGCCACATTTGTTTGTAAAATGTGAAAGTGTAATATTAGAGCTTGCATGAGTTATGTTATATGAACTTTGTCCATTTGTTCTTCCAAAAATGTGCATCGAAGATTCATACAATGATACTAACTGCATTATGTAGCTATGAAATATGTTATCTTCAATCTGCTATTGTACAGTATAAGAAATTATTGTAGAGAAGTAAATAATATTAAATTGTGTGGGACAGTGGGAGAGAAACTGCATCATTTTGTCATAGCCAGAGAGAGTAGTATTAGTATTTTCTTTCTGTGTATTTAGTTGCTTTATAGGGTGAGTCAAAGCAGTGTCGAATTGAATTGAGTTGAAGTTGCGGAACAAATAACCCAAGGAGATTTTCTCACGTGGAACGAAATGTTTCCATCAACTCCAACTGCACCCAACCAATAATCCACAGAGTAGCTTCCAAAATAAAACCTATGTAGAGTTCTACAAGTTACAGTTGTGCAACTGAAGAAAATGATCATGAACTGTAACTGAATAAAGAATTTATAAACTGTAAATTTGTTATCGATGCCGTATATTTTGCATCTTGCTTTATCAACTTCATGCATCATCATCATTTTTAATAGTTTTATTTTAAGTAAGCATTTCATTTTGTATAATTTCTGCAATATAAAAATATGCAATAAAATAACTATTATAATTATAAGGATAAGCAAATTATGATCTAATTTAATATTTATCAAATGTCAATAGTCTGTTGTGATTTTGATATTCTATTTTTGTATAAAATTTAACTTCAGTTTTTGCGCAAAAAATATATTAAAACGTCTCTACTAATCTCAAAATTCCCAGTTTTTAGGAATCTACTGAAAAACAGTATACCTTTTTTCTAAATTTGATTTAGTGTTCAATAAGGCACTATAAATGACTAGATTTCTACAAAATACATAACAAAAATAAAGAGTTGCACACCTCAAACGGAACACCGTAAGCCATTCATCCTTTACATCTGATGTTACTCAGCATGTATATCTGTACATACATGAATCTCTATATCGCACAAAATTTTTAGTACATTTTTTAACCCAGCAGCTAGCTAGCAGCTACTACCTTCAAAACAAATACAACCAATAAAATTTAAACAGGCACATAGACAAGAAAAAGTCCTATGAGAATTGAAGAAGCACATACAAGTAAACACCCTTCAAAACTAGAAAATCTACAAAGAAAAGAGCAATCAGTAGTTGTGATTGTAATCTGATCTGTTATTTTACTTCTACCACATTACTGTATCATGTTGTATGTGACCAAATACTTATTTATTTACTATATACAATATAATTATGACTTATCATATACTTAAAATATTTAAATCATGCAGCAGAAATATTCTTTGGTGAAATCAGATGACCTTATAACCATATGTTCTATCTATCTATATATAGATTTCCCGATATGTTATTCGCAAAGGTAAGTCTTGCTTTCGTATTTTATTACCTATTACAATATGAGGAATTCCACACTACCTTGTTCCTTGTTCGTATTGTCGCATCCATTTTCCTTATTTTCTCTTTTGTGTGTTATTGGTGGTGGGGTAGTGATTTCATGTATATATTTCCATGTCGTCATCAGAGGAACATCAACAACATCTCCAAGGACATGATGAAAGATCTCTCCTCCTACGAATGCCACTCTGTTACATTTATTTTATGCTAGCATAATATAGTACTATAGGCTTATATTATACTAAAGACACAATGAATCCATACAGAGAGCTAGAGAGAGGGAGTTATAGACAGAAACACACATTGCACGGTTTACCGATGTTGATGAAAGTAAACTAGGATTTGTCAATTTCATTTTGTGGTGGAGCCTTAAGGCTTACCTCTTTCGTACCTTTGGATTTCGTGTGGGTAGAAGATACGTAATAGTGTGGCAGTGTGGATCTATGTCAACAACAAAGAAGAAACAAACGAACGACCCCACACACTACTGTTTTTTTACTTGTGGAGAAACCTGCCGCATGATTGATCCCCGTTTCGGGTTTGTGGAATTGAATTCTGTCGAGTATTTCTTTCAAAACTACCAACCATAACGAAAAAGTACACACACGAGTTCTGGTACATGGAGATTCATCATCATCACAAAAAACTACAGTAAATAAAAAATCTGGAATAACAAATAGTTTACAGAGGAAGAAATAATATGACATTTTCAGTTCAAAATTAGTTTATGTGGAAATAACCAGGAAAATCTTTCGAGATTAACTTGAAAATTTTGCAGCAATAAAGAAGTAGCTTTCTTTTTTCTCTTTGTTCTATTTTGCCAAGATAATACTAAAAATAATGTAGGTACATTGTACACATACAAATTGAGTTTCTTAAGGAATTTGAATACAAATCTCATTCGGGCTTAACACCGTATCAAATTACAGTGATTCATGTACAATGCGAGTGAGTAAATTGACAAAACTCAGTTTAAAAGCCCTTTGAATCATTATGCACCCCCTCAAATTTACAAGCAATTTACAAAGTTGGTACATAGAAATCCTACAATGAAAAATGCTTTACATGATTTTATTTTACGGCAGATCATGTTATTATAATGTACATTGTACAGTAGACACGCAACGCGCAACGCAATGTATGTGGATTAGTATGAGCATATTATGTAATAATATAAATACCTACTGTACTGTACCTATATATATTTATAGGTACGTAACATATTATGAACAATCTATATATTATATTTATTTGCTAGACCCTGTAAGGCTTTTAGTAGCTTGTAGCTTCCCTTTTAAGATAATGATATTGTAGTTGTATTGTAACTGTATTATATTATAATAGAGTTCATTGAATTCGAAAATAACATTTGCAGACGAATTGCCATTCATGAAAGGCAATAAAATCCAAGGGGCACGTACTGCATCAAGTAATAAGATACAGAAAGGGGAATAGGGATTTCTTTCCACCGCCCTTGTTGCTACATCTGGCTTTTTGCAATTTTAATACTATACGTTTTACAATACAATGGTATAGGTTACCTATAATAGGTACTGTAAAATATAAGATGTTGACAAATTACTTGTATCTTTATAAGTGTTTGAATTTAAAATACATAAAACATGCATTTGAAATATATTTCTCAGAAAGAACTCTGAAATACATTATAATCATAAAGCGATTTCAAAAATATTCTTCTTTTCCAATGGTATAAGTAATTCATTAAAAGCTATTTTTATTATTATCATAATTTCAAATCTTCAAATTCAAAATTCAAACCATTGGAAATCTTGTTATTTTAGGCCTCATTACAAAAATCTACACAGACATTTTTCACTGTGTCTAATTAAATTACATTTGAATGAATGTAGTTCATCTATATATTTAATTTTCAATTTAAATATCTACTTGCTAAGAAATTTGTATTTGGTAACGATATTTTGTAATTGTTGCTTCAGAGAAAGTATTTTCACCGATTCTTATTGTTGTACACATGATTTGGGGTGAGTAGAAAGATTGCGATGCAATTCAATCCTGTTACAATAAGACACATCGCATAATGCACCGCAGGTAAGTTAAAACAGTACTGCCTACTGGAACCGACAAGGAGAAACAAATCTGAGTTGGGGAGGAAATCAATGTATTTTGAAGAGTACAGAAATGAAAATAAAATAAGACAAGAAAATAATTATAATAAAATTTCCGAATCCGTTTGCATGCCTCCCTGTGCTATCCGAACCACTATCCTCCCTGAAAACGCGAGGATAGTTCTCTATATATAGCGTAAACAAAAGTGATTATCATGTCGGTCACGTTTATCATCATTGTACTGTGTAGAAAGAAGAAGAGAGTTTGTGTAATCATCAGAAGAGTAACTTGTCTTCAGGAATTATTGTCGCATGTATAGATGTAAGTATCTCGCTCATATAATATTAGATAGAAAGATATTGTGGATACAGATATAAAGCAAATAAATATAGATAAAATATATATTATAAATATAGATAGGCACTACAGAACCTTTTGTCTATGAATTTAAATGAAATAAATAAACAATTCATTCCGCACTGTATTATTCATTTCACCTTTAACCTTTCCTTGTTTTCCAGCATTATGTTTACGACAGTAAAGGAAAATAATAAATATTTTAACCTTTACTCTCTTCTTCTGTCTCAAATCTCATTCAAATCGTTTTAATCTGCACACCACGGTGGAATTAACACAATTACTATAATTGCTTCCACAGTACCTAGCTTGTATGTATAAAATCCTTATGTCTGTGGGGGATACTTCGTAGCAGAATTAATAAATCAAGCATTACATGTATACAGAAGATTATTGAACACATCGCGCAGTATTAGTGTTTGCAAAGGATTTCAGTCTGTTTATTAGGCAATTTATTGTTTTCCGAAGTCAAGTGTTAATCTGATTATGTTTGTTTAGCATACGTCCCTTAATTAACACCAGTAAAGCCTCAGAAATTGAAATACAAATAATAGTATTAACAACTTATTAACAATACACGAATCCTATTATAGAGATTACATACATCTACCTATAAGTAGCCTAGCAGGATGTATATATAGACACACTGATAAAGATAAGAATCCGCTTAGTTTGCCCAAAAAGTCTCATCCTAAAAGATAATAAATTATTAGAGAGACCTTATACATAACACACACAGGGCAAGCCTATACTAACAATCTTATTTAGTTTCAGCACACATACACAGACACCAGCAGACGAATGACATTTTTCACAGCGTACGAGAGAACACATTGAATTCAGTCAGTTGCGATGAAATTTTGGCTTGCCCCATTTTTCCCTGACTAACCAGAGAGGGACACAACCAGATCACTTGCTGTATATATTGCTCATCCCACTCTCCTTCTACTGTAATACTCTTATAATAATTGCGGGTTATATTCCTACAACAGTAAAGTATATTATAAAGAGCCGTACCTAATTATATATTATTTGCGGGTACTCGCCGATGGAAAATACTTTCTCTTTTGGAGTCCTTCGTAAAAATTAAAATTACAAACTCTCCATTTAAATTAGAATCGTTTTTAACAATTCATTTTTCTTCTTCTTTCTTTTCCCTTGGTATTTCTAATTCTAATTCTCCGTTTCTCCCGATCATATTCATCTATGTAAGTGCAAAAACCTTTTGGAATTCTATAGAAGGTTTTACATGATTCCAAGATTTTTCCACCAGTTAACAGTTACGTTATTATACTCATAGGTATATACTTTGACATCATAGTGCTTTATATATGTAGTATATAGCTAGGGAAAAGAAGATGTTGTGATGTGACTAGTTTCTACTGTCCATAGCAATCTCTTGTCACGTAAACGTAACTAATGTTGCAGAAAGATAATTGTTAGCCGGGAGCTTTTGCTGTGTGCTTTCCCAGTGTCTTTATTTCTGTGTTTTATATATGTGGATATGTTATACGTGTAGTCTCACTCAGTATTTGGTCATTTGATGGTTGAGTTTTGCAGCTGAGTGCAGTTGGATACATTTTGATGTTGTAAGTGAAGAGAGAGAGAGAGAATGAGAATTGAGCGGTTGCCAGTTACCGCTGGTCTGCTGTGTCTGATGGCTGGCTGGATGCTCTATCGTCATGTATCATCACTTTCATCACCCATTCCATCCAACAGTTTTTTTACACCACATTCAACATTACTAATACCAAACTACTAGCACAACTTTCACTGAAACGTGAAACCACACTATCATCACACAAGCCGAGTGAAAGAAAAAGAAAAGGAAGAAAGGCTGAAAGAAAAATCAGAAAATAGCTGTAAACATATTTTTCATTGTTACTTTCTTGAAGTGACGATACAATTCAAGTCAACTTAACCCTGTAATTCCACACAGTAATGCTACAAGTATTTCAGCTGCTTATCTTACCATGTCTCGAATTTAAAACAGTTTTTATACATTCTGTCTGAATGAAGAAAAACAGAAATCCTTTATGTCCTAAATATTCTGCTCAATAAATATTTCATTTGGACCAAACCAGCAAAAAATTACTGCAAATAATTTTTTCACATTTTTTGATGCTTCTGTTCTGAGAAATCTTTTCTTGGTTTGATATTTAGTAATATGTACAAATATGTGTATAGAAACAATTTGAGGTCCAGATGGTAGTATTAGTTTCCCCACTAATTCGTACAAAATTGAGGAAAATGGACAAACTAAGGCAGTATAGTTTAATTGAGTTTCTTAGAAATGTACCGTATAAAATAGGTTAAAACTTTCTAAAGAATCACTTAGAGAAAAGTATGCTACTGCATGCTGCAAAAATTGTTTTAGGAAGTAACTAACGCTAAACATGCATTAAAGAAGTGGAATTAGTTGTCTAGTTGTAGTTTATAAGATTGTTTTGGACACAGTCCACATAAGATGCACACTTACCACATCATGGAACACAAAAAGGGGACAAATAAAATAAAATAAACTAGAACTGAGGAAAATGTAAGCCATTATTGCGGATTAAACTTGTTAAACAAATGGAAATGGAACATGGTCACACTTAGCTTACACAGATAGCTTAGGAACTGCGGATTGCCTTACGACTTCAACCCAACATACATTTCCAGGCAGAGGGTTACTGGTTACTTACACAAATGCAATCTCTTCTCTCTGTGTACCTCGACAAATAAGGAAGAGTCATCATTTCACACAAAGTACTTGTAGTGTCCTGTCTAGTACGATATTTTGTTGTGTGCAATATTACGACAAGTTTAAGTGTGACATAATATTGCCCGGCTAATCCTTTGGAAAGCATTGCTAAGCCGGGAAATGGCTAAAGTCCATTAGTGTTATGTTTCAGCTCATCATAAACTTCAGTATTATTATGACAGTCCTACATGGAACAATTTGTAGCTCTATTGAGAGGAAAAGTACAGTCAGTCAGTGTATTGTGTCACTGCATGTGGAGGAAACACAAAAATTCGGAATGAGACAATTTTCTGGGGTTTTCCAAGGCTTAGTCTCATCATCGTAGTGTAATCTCTCAGATCATCATCAGTGCCTTGTCGCTAGAGTGTCTATCATTTTTATACCGCCGTCTTGTGCTCACTCGCTTACCTTTATTTCATCATCAAACATTATTACTATTACAAAACATAAAATGACAATCACGTAATCATTAAACTATTGCAATGTTTCCTCCTATCAGGTTTTGTCTCTGAAAGTCTTTCCATACATGAAATGAAAAAATAAGGAAATCATTGAATTATAAAGATTAAACAAATTCAATTTATTAAGCTTTAAATGGAAGGATACACTTATAGTAGGAACGACAGATTTAGATTTAACATAGCAGATCAATGTTATACAATGGGCAATGAACAAAAAATACAGATAATGAAATATTGATGGGGCATTATGAATATGCCAATTGCAATGCAATTCTATAACAGAATTAACTTTAAGGCAAACAGAAAAGGACATGTAGTAAGTTAGTAAAGTTGGTTAACTATTTCAATAAATCCCGAACAGGCCAAATAGTGTTGAATGAAATAATTTACTATCGAAATAAAAATAGATTTAAAGAATCTTTTACGAAAGATTTGTCATAGTATTTAGAAACCACCCCCATTGTAAACACACGAGCAAGATAGTTAAGTTTCAGTGAAACAAAGGTGTTGACCAAACGACATTTTGACATTACATTATTATTAAAGAATCGAAATACAAACTTTGAGACAACTGTAGAGTTCCGCTACAGCTATTTTGTGATAGTATTTATAGTCAGGAAGTTTATCAACACTTTTACGGCAAGAAAGAATGTTAATTGTTCTTAGTATTTCCTTCCGGAACAATAGTATAATATACTTTGCTTTGTTAAGGGCTGTAGGATGACATCTGTGTAGTTCTATAGTATTGTAAAAATGGCATTCATGTGCGTCTCTTTGTTAGTGTGATGAAAAGGACAAAATCTAAGGGAGAGAAAAGAAATGAGATCATAAATGTCGAAAGTGGCCATTTCCTCAAAAATGTATGAGTCATTTTATAACTAGGAACAATTTATATTGTCACACCCAGTGCAACTCTCCACTTTACTCAGACTTGGGGGCAGGCACCACACATTTCTATACATTTTCACAACTTACTTAATTTTCATCATCTTTAAGCAACTCAATCATAGCAGTAACTTTAATTTCCTCTTAAAAGCCTTTCTTCCATCTTTGCCTGAATTAATACGGCAAGCAAGGGCGTATATCTGCGTATAGGGTCACCGGGCTTGAGCCATCCCAAATTCCGGAAAAAAGGGGCTGTCGGTTTTTTTTGGGCTTTTAGCCCCCCACCCGAGACGGCTCGTGCCCCCCCCCCCATCATTACGAATTTCTAGATACGCCCCTTACGGCAAGATATACAAAGTGTTGTTCTTTGTAGAGCATTTATTAAGTCCTCATGTCAAATCTCGTCACGTCTAATTAATTGCAAATACAAATGTTGATAATTGACGATTTAAAAATAAAATGCAATGTGCAATAAAATGTACATAAACGTTTTTGCTTGCAATTTTTAACCAAAGTAACATTTCTTTCATGAAAACTTATGCACCTAAGACCGAATGAGGATGACTTCATGATACACAGTATTATGATTCAATATACCACAAGATAATAGTTTTGAGTATGGAAGAGAAAACGGAGAAATGTGCAAGAAGAAGAAGGGGGACGAGAAATTCACATTTTATTTGACAATGAGCGCATGAAATATTTCATGACGTACTAAAGTTGGAGAAAGTGGATTGAACGATGCTAAGTCACTTGGAAAATTCATAAGACCACATTTCTATTTCTATATCGCCCCCACATTCGAAGAAGGTGGCTACATAAAGTGTACGGATAAGTAACCAGTCAAATAAGTTAAGTGAGTCAGTCAAACAGCAATCCTGCAAAGCTACAAATGTATAGCAGTAGATAGACAAAGTGCGAAATCAAAGATTTAACTGGAGTTTGACGCTTTCTCCTTGTGGATCCATGACTGGGCCATTATTATATGCATGGAGAGTGCACGGCTAAGTATCACCCCATGAAACCAGAGACAAACACACTCATATTTCCTAAAGGTGAAATTATTAGGGAGGAGAAAGACTGTAGCAAAATTCAGTGAGCATAAAGCCGCTTGTCAGTGCATGCTACAGATTGAGACAAACCTAGCCTACAGAGATTACTAGAAACATATAATTTCCCTACTAAACACTAATTGCAAGTACCCTGAGCTTTCCGTTTCAAAGTCAATATAGAAAACACCATTTTCGAAATTAAAAAGATCGAATTCATGTTAGTAATTGAATTTGCTCGTGGCTAGATGAATATTTTGATACTTAAATAACGTGATTTAAGTATATTTGAATATGTATATCTGTAATTTAAGTATTTTTGAGTACTCATATGAATTTTGAAAACATGGCTACATTTTTTTAATAAATTACTTAAGACATGAGTACATCTGGAAGGAAACCCTGCGGAAACTGAATACCTATATACCTATATACCTACTATAATACTTCTACTTATACTCTTGTTTAGTATTGTCTACGATAAAGGGCTCCAAATACCGTTTGCTGTATACAGTTGTAAGAAATTTTGATTAATTTTGAATCATTAGAAAATGGTTTTGTCTCTGGAAGGGTTTACATAGAATTTGAATCCTAGAATGACAAGGATGTAGAAAATAGAAGGACGGACTGAATGAATGATGGAATAATGAAAGCCGAATGGTGCGGGTTAACACAGCGCGGAGATCTTTGACCTCTCTCTGATGATACGACCAAATACGACCAAGATTAAAGGCAAAGTCATCATAATCATACAAAAGAGATATTAAGAGTGATTATATAATATAGGGATACCTATACATGCAATATGAAAGAGGATGGGTAAAGAGAGAGTTGTGTGATGCTGTCGGTGACTGTGTTGAGGATTTGAGAGGTGGCAGCCAATTTGGAATGTCAAATTTGGACGGAAATCTCATCAAAGTGGCAGAGCGAGTCGACCAGGGCTGACGGGTTTCAGTTTGAGAATTGAGAAAGAGAGTCACCCGGTTGAGTAGATGGAATGTCAGGTGTCACGATGAAATGACGTGAGAAACTGAGGCTCTCATGAATTCCTAATGCTTCATCCGCTCTTCCTTTTCACTACTCATCCACTCCAACACTTCCATTCCCATATTTTACATCTTTCCTTAATGTAAAATGCTTCCACTCTCCCTGAAAACATCCCTCCACCATCCGTGATGTTACATTTCTCACTATCAGTACTGTTTGAAAACAAGTAAATGGTACCAAAATAAGAATAATGATGATACCCGTTTTTACCACATGCTCGTACGTTGTGAAATAATAATGCATATTTTCTTTAGAGCATCTTTTTGAAAAGGCAAAATATTTGCAGCCGTCGGCCGCAAATAACTCAATTTTTAGAAAGTGGTGCTCCCACGATCCCCCCCTCCCCCCATTACTTCTTCAGTTCATATGCCATTTACCTATTTATACATGTACAATTAATTCAGCTGCTCGAACTCTCTTTAAATTGCAACGATTTTAATAATAATATGAGTTTTCACAAAATTAATAAATCTAGCGCAAATATTGTTTTGTTGTGTACTATACCCTACTAAACCCTTGTGTTATGTATAATAAAATCAACAGATCTATCTAAAAAATTACTTTAAGTGATACAAGAGAGCGAATAAAAACTAGCATGGAGTATGTGTATCAGAGTATGGTGAAATGGTTATTTAGTAAATAATGGTGGAAGAAAGCAATTGTGTTATTGTGTACATTGAAGTAGAATAGACAAAAAAGGACATTTTTGACAGGCTAAGATGGAATTAGTGAACAAGTGAGTGGAGCTGACGACAGCCACTCCATTCCCACACACATCACCCCGACAGCTCTCTTTTTCTTCCCCTGTCTATTCTTAATACCAACTTAACCAACTTCTTATGTGCAATAGTCGAGACGCCCGAATGGAGAATACAGTTGAGCTCCATGTACAGTATCATCCAATCGTATCATCATCTATTTCCACAACACAAATATAATACAAAGCAAACAATTGAAATGAACTCACCTACTTTTTGCAAAGGGATAAACTTGATAAACGACACATGCAATGACACAAATGCTACAAAAATACAATGCCATACTATAAGATAAGGCTATAATAATACAAAAGCACAACAATAGAGTACATAGAAGCAAAATAACAATTTTTTAATGTCTCCACTATTCGTTGTTACATTTTGTATCAGCATAAAGTATATCTGAACTACTGGTTGATTTGTAGCTTCTTCAGACTTCAGTTATATTTGGTTATATATAGTTTTGGAATGGATGAAGTGTTTCTGTCTGAGACTGACAGTAAAGCAAGGGCAAATAACAGAAGATGAGATCGTCAGGTCAGGAGGATAAAAGGCTATTACATAAAAGAGATTGATGCACCATCTTTATCATTTTCTGTTCCATTTAAGTCTTTCACCTAATTATCTATATGCATATAATGTTCAGATAGGTACTAGGTAAGTAGTAGTAGTAGGTATTATGTATGTGTGTGTTTTTGTATGTATATGAGTATATGTGTATGTAATTATGCAAAATTGACTTATGTAACATGTAAAGTACAAAGTACTCAATAATATCTTGAAAAATGTATATTATACGTACGTTAAGGTTGTTCTTGTACATGTAGGGTTGCTTACTTTTGGTATTAAAATATTTGCAATACGTTAAAAATCAGAATGCATTTAACATCTCTGCCTGGAGAAAATGAGACGTGATGAAGATGAAACGAGCAGTGTGAAAAATAAAAATACTTTCATAATAATGAAGGTGACAGAATGTATTAAATTAATTAGAACGATTTTAATAATCGTTAGGCTAGGTTTATTTATCATGAAAGAATAATCATGATACATGTATGATGTATGTAATTGTAATCTATTATCGTAAAAAACTTCAGAAATCAGAAGGAAACCCCATGCAACCGCAACCACGTCAGGTTAAGTTCTCTGAGAGAACTTCTCTCACTCTTTCCTTCACTGACTTCACTCACTCTTCTCATCTCGTTCTTTGGAGTTGGACTAGCTGGACCGACGCCGTGCCGCATAACACACAGCTGATTTTCTCTCCACTCGGCAAAATTTTGGTATCTTTTTTATTCGAATTCCGAAATCTCCGAAACAACAAATTTGTAGTTTTTGTTGTGTATTTTGCTGATACTAATTCCATAATGGGTGGGGAGGATGTTGTCATTTTATCAGCTGTAAGAACGCCCATTGGTAAGTATACATAATAACATAAAACGAAGGTCAATATCATAACGATAATAATAAATGTTTGAAGAACCAAACGAATAATTTTTCTTCATTCGCATTTTAAGGTTCTTTTTGTGGAAAATTATCATCTTTGAAAGCTCACGAATTGGGAGCGATTTCCATCAAAGAGGCAGTTGACAGAGCGAAAGTTAAACCGTCAGATGTTTCCGAAGTAATTTTTGGCCAGGTAATTTGTTTTTGTGAAACTATTGATGATTGGAGTTAAAAGAATTGCATATTTTTTATAACTTTTGCCAATATACAGAATAAGTTGTATTTATTCTTGTACTCCCTACGGGTTCTGCCCATGGAGCCGATATTGATTTTCATTGTATATTTCATTTCATTGTAATTGCAATTACTTGTTAGTTAGTAAAAGCTCATAAAATAAGGAAAAAGTTGAAGCGACTTTTTTGGTTTGTGGTAAAATTAAACTCACTTTTTAACCCATTCAGCTTACTTAAAGCAATAGTAAATTCGTCTTTGTTGTTAAAGTTGTGTTTCGATGTTTGTACAATTGAATTACTTTTTCAGCTACCCATTACTTGACTTACAATAAATGATTATAACATAACATATATTTAAACTAACAATGGTATAAATGTATTATTCATATAGGTTTTGACCTCAGGGCAAGGGCAAAATCCTGGGAGACAGGCTTCAATGAAAGCTGGTCTGCCTCACACTGTGCCTACGACTCTTGTAAACATGCTTTGTGGCTCAGGATTAAGGTAAGGAAATAAAAATTATTATAAACACAAAACCAGAATATTTCTTCGTCATTCTTATATTATAATATTAATGGGCAATTTCACATTGGTTCATAATAGTTTAAGCTATTCCACAACAACTCAGTAAAATATAGGTAGATAGATCTGTATTATATATTATATAAAATAGATATAGATGAGAATTGAGATTTATATTTGACCTTTCCTTGTCAGAAATCAAGCAGTTAAATGAGTTGAATTGTATTGTTGCAGATCTGTAGTGATGGGAGCTCAAGCAATTAAACTAGGTGATGCGGAAATTGTTGTGGTTGGAGGGCAAGAGTCAATGAGTCAAGCTCAGCATTCTATCTTGATGAGAAATGGTGTCAAAATGGGTGATGGAACTTTGACAGATACAATGATAAGTGATGGCTTGACTGATGCATTTAATAATGTACACATGGGAATTACAGGTAAGATTCTGAATCGAATGACGCACGTCACAAAATTGTGATGAAAAATGTATAAAAATCTTAATATATGCAATTCAGGAACACTATCGTAAAAATATTGCAACGAAAGTAATGGAAATGTATAATGCACAAACAAATAATATTTTGTAAATGATATTTTTAAAAAGTTTAAATCATTTTTATTTCCCCTTAATTCGTCTCTGTAGCTGAGAACATTGCCAAAAAGTGGGAAATTACACGAGCTCAGCAAGACCAATTTGCGTTGGAATCCCAACAGAAAACTGCTTCAGCTGCTCAAGGGGGATGTTTCCATGATGAAATCATTCCTGTAGAGGTTCCCGGCAGAAAGGGTCCTACGACCGTTACCGACGATGAATTCCCACGTTACGACACCAATTTACCCAGTCTTTCAAATCTCCGTCCGTGTTTCATAAAGGATGGAAGTGGAACTGTTACTGCTGGAAATGCTTCTGGTTTAAATGACGGTGCTGCTGCTTTGGTTTTGACTTCAAGTTCCACGGCAGCCTCCAAAGGGTTGACTCCTTTGGCTAAAATTATAGCCTATGCTTCATCAGGGGTTGATCCCGCCATCATGGGAATCGGTCCTGTCACAGCAATTCAATACGCGGTAAGTAATTGTGATTTTTATTGCAATTTTTGCAGTTACAATTTGCTACACGGTTACAGTTTCAAATAAGTAATTACAAAGATAATTACTTGTATTGAAACAATTAATTTATTTTTACGAATAATTTTTTCCATAGATTCAAAAAGCTGGATGGTCGAGGGACTCTGTAGATCTTTATGAGCTTAATGAAGCTTTTGCTGCTCAATCTCTTGCTGTTGTGAAAGAATTAGGGATTGATTCTTCCAAAGTAAACGTTCATGGTGGTGCTATTGCGTTAGGACATCCAATTGGGGCTTCCGGAGCTAGAGTTTTGGTGACCCTGATTCATGCCTTGAGGAAAACTGGGGGAAAGAAGGGTATTGCTGCATTATGTGTTGGAGGGGGAATGGGTATAGCGATGTGCATTGAAATGGTGTAAACAGAAGTTTTAAATTTTGAATTTGTGAATCTATTTTTGTCTCAAATGGGTTAAGGAAAAAATATTATGTTTTTAATAAATAATGAGGTATATTTTCACTATACAGATATAAAAATGCCATTATCTACAAAGATGTTTTCATTTTGTGTCGTAAAATAATGAAAATTGAATAATGAATTAAACCATGACGAATGGAAATTTTATTTTTTATTTTATCATATTTGGAAAACAGATAAGATAGGAAATGAATTTATTGAAGATCATGTGAAGTAGCCATAATGTTACATGTGAGGAAGTGAATAATTTTGGTAGCAGTGTGAAATAATTAATTTTCGTCAATGGGATCAAGCGATGCGGGTGTACAATCTACCCTGTAAACGCAATTGCACGCACGCTTTGATAACTTTTTACACACAGCTCTGCATGCGGCAATAGTAAAAGGTCGACTCATCCCACCGCACCGTCGCTTCGGATCCTGGGCTTTGTCTTTTGTTTCTATTCCTCCAGGGACTTGTTGACATAAGTACGAATGTGTCTGTGAAATAATCCCTGGCGGCTGAATGTATATATAATCTTTAGATGAGGAGTTCATCATTAATTACTTTTATTGTACTTCCATCAAACATCAGAAATTGAAAGTTTTTGACACAAATACAGCGCTCTCATCTCAAGTTCCTTTACGCGATTAATTCAGACCGAATTAAAAGTCCACAATAGATATAAACACAAAGCATATCACATTCTCAACAAATCTTTCTTCCTAAAATGCTGACAGTTCAACACAATAATAAACCGTCGGAGTACCTTTTCTCCTGCAACTATATAGATTTTTGGCTATTCTTTTCTCGAACTTGTCAAAATTTTAATTGAAACGCTAAAGTTCATTGGATTTTCTTCGATTTTCTTTCGCTATACTTATTTTAAAACAAGATTTGTTTTCAAAATGCTTCATTTGAATTTCATTTCCTTACGATTCAATTCTTTACTAAAATGATTGGTAAATGAGCTACAAATGAGTAAAATTAAGAATAAGAATGATTAATATTTGAATATAGCTAAAGACAGGAAAATGATTATTGATTGCCAAACAATCGTATTTATTTAAATCATTCATACAAGTTAAAGGAATGACTTAAGGAAATATATTTTAACAATAATAATAACAACAAGAAACATTCCACTGATTTTATAATAATAGGAATTCGTATAAACATTTTCTAACCTTGCCTTAAAACACATGCACCAAACATCAAGCAATAATAATAAGAATATGTAAGTCAAGTCACCCAATTTCCACAAATATGTTAATTTGTGCTACAAGTAAATAATAGTTATTTTGAATGCCCCTTTTAGAGTATTTATTACACGTTCTACTTATTTTTCTTCTTGTGAGAACTTGCATTAGGGCCTGTTGTCGTCACTGGCGCTGAGTATGTGCTCTGGGAGATGCGGTTCATGTAATACAACGTTATGATGGAAAATATAAAGCTAAAATATAAAAATTAAACCATTCATTACATTTTTCTATATTCGTTGACGTTATAATGTAATAATTACTATCATTAAATTACCATGTGGTTATGCAGACACCATGGACTCTTCCCGCAGCAATTAGGGCCAGGATCAGGCAAACGAAAACTGAACGAAAGGAAAAGAGTTAAAAAAATTATTCCACACGTTATACACAGTTTTTACATCTGCTATCCCTTCGTCGACCCAGAATAATAATATTGGTGTAGATTTTCAACTTTAGAGATGCCAATGGGTAGAAATCATCATAATATGTAATATTTGTGAGTTTTAAAGCTATGTAAATGAAAACAATGATTACCTTCAGGAAACAATGATGTTTGATATCCTTTTCCAAAAAGAAGAAGCTCTAAATTGCCGATTGCCTAGATCAAAAACAGGATTATTTGATTACACAATTCGGTCAGATCCAAAAGGGTTACGGTCGGATGCAAATGGGTAACTTCCATAATCAAATGTCAATGTCAAACATACATATTATCAGTTTTTGAAGATGATTAATTTGTATTTTTCACTACTTACGGTTAAAATAAACAGAAAGAGTAGTGAACCCAGTCCGCCACCTAAAATCGTAAGTGGTCCGGAAGAAGCAAGTTGATGTCTGTAGAGTTGCATTCCAGAAAAGACGCCGACAGAAATGATTAATGCAACAGCACTAGACATCCCGTTGGATAGTGCTATATAATTCAAAATCAGTAATCACAAACAATGATGAATGAACATTTATTTACAAAAAAATATATTAATCTGAATTTAATTAGCATCTTGCTTACCGTATCCAACAGACTGATTGCAAAATATAGGTATTTATAAATATTAAAAATCACCCCCTCCCCTCAAATAATTAAAGTATATAAAAATAAAAATTTAGATTACCCATTTTCAGTATTTCAAAGTTTAACTCGGATTCTCGGATGACAGAGAGTAATAGCTTACAGCTGATGTTCAATGTTAGATGTTATCAGTCAATTATAAAATCGACTCTGAAATGAAAAGTGTCTGATTTGTACAGAGAAATCAAAAATAATTCTTAACTACTTTTCATACTACTTAAGTTTATTTATAATAAGTGAATCCGACAGAACAATTAAATGTTAATTTGCGAAACGCCGACTGCCGACTGACGTGTCAGATTCAAGTTAAAATTATGCATTCTATGAAATCAAAATTTCGCGGTGGTTCATTATACACAATCTCTTTGGATGTGAACATGTGAATGCAGAAATGCAGAAGTAGAGTTCCTTGTCCTTGTCATCTCTGTATTTCGCAGGCAGGTCCATTCACAAATTAGTCTACCTATTATTTTGTTTGGAAATAATTTTTATCTTGTTTTCAATTTCAATACACGAGAACCCGGTACAAAAAGTGTTCATCTTACAGGATCAAAAGATAAAACTCTATATATACGAGGTAATAAGCTGGGTAGTGTATATATGTTGTACGAAGTCTGTCAAATTCAAATCTACAATCTTTTCAAAAAGGTAGAGTATTGATTAATTGCAAAATATTGCAATGTGATAGGCTAGGGTTTATGCACAATCCATTCCAACTATCACATAATTTACGTGTAGAGCGTCGAACACATGCATGCAGTCGTTTTATAAAACTTCTTCCCAATTGTTAGCGTATTGTTCATTTGGAGATTTACATTTAACATTAAAGTCTATTCTCCACGTAAAATTTCCGGCCCAACTTCTACATTACATCAAATACAGGATTTTGGTTTTTGACAAAAAATAGGCACACAAACGTAATTTTTGGAAATTCCCTAATGAGATAGTCACCTTAACTTTCGTATGTCTAGTATTATTCATCCAATTTAATTATGAACTGTGTGATATGACCCTCTTAGTTCATATGTTCGCTTTTACATTCAGTATATACGTCGAATTAATCCTTCAAATATTCTTATTGTAACGCTAATTTTTTGTAAACATTGCAAATGCAATTTGACGTTGTAAATGAACAGCCCATTTTTTCTGGGACGTTGCTGCCTATAGCGGCGGGCCTGCGAGACCGGGTTTATCAGAATCGAATGGATGTGTTGTTGCAAGATTAGTACAGGGTGCATTTGAAATATTCAGTCAGAGCGACTACTATTTACGACGAGGAAAAGTGCAAGCAATGCTAAATATTGTCGCAAGTTATGAAACATCCCTGTACAATTTGTACGGAACAATCGCTTGGCGTCCTGCACTTCTACTTACATTTCCACTCTTCCAGAAAATGTTGTAGCCGATTCGTGTAACTTGTTGGATAATGGAACATTGTACTCGAATGTAAACCCACGTACACAATTCAGACATCTACAAACACAAGGAAATTGTTGGCTGTCCTTATATGACGGAGGGACGCATGAGTACAATATAGTTAATTTTATTGTTCTAGTTAAGTTTTCAGCTCAAAATTGGAGCCAGTGCATTTAAAAACGGTAAAATAATTTGAAGTGAAACAAACAACAAACAGTAACATTGATCAAGGTCAAAGGTAATTTCAAAATTATCACTATTGTGTTTTGTGTTAGCATTTGGTTGATAATTGATTGTCCCATATTCAACATTCAACATTAATCAGTTAGTAATTATTAATTAGTAGTTTTGTTCATCGTTGTGTTTGTGTTGTTTATTTGAATTGAATGTTGGATGATTCAGTATTATACTGGACTAACTGGACCTGTAAAGGTAATTTTGAATTTCGGTATTATTACTTTATTTTATATTTACCACTTGTATGGTAAATTCTGAATTGTGAATTCAAAAAACAAAAAAGCCAGCAAACACTGAACTGAACTGAACACCTATTTTTTTAATCCGTTTCTGTCGGTCATCAGTAACCAATTAAAACTGACTTAAAATGAACAGCAATATAAAAGCCTAAAATAAAACTTGACCAAATTCAACTAATGTCTGAAACAAAAATTGGCCAATTTGAACCAATGTCTAAAACGAAAATTAAGTCCGTACTAAACATAAAACTTCAAAAAAAATAAAGCTATGTACGCACAGTACGCAGTAGTTTTGCCTTTCTCCAAAGATCGAACCCAGAACTTCTCCCGCAGCAGTTACATATATTGTATCCTGAATGTTGTCACTCACGATATTTTATGATGCATGAGCCACAGCGACATAATTAGTCGGTTTCAAATTAATTTTATAACAATCATTTATTATTTCAGATTTTATCAAAAGGGATTTTATTCTGCACAACTACAGTTGCCCGCGACCTCCGCGCCGCTACTACTACTCACCTACGGATAAAACATTATGATTAACATTGCACGGTGGTTGTTAGTTAATGGTTAAAACACGTGTGACGAACCCCTAACAAGTAAACAGTCTTTGAGCCCTTATCCATTCTCACGTTGTAAATATTTGCTATTTAAACCAAGAGAGCATGAACTATCAACAGCAAATAGCCGACCAACTTAATGTAGTGATTTCCAGTTTTGTGGCGATTTAAAAATGTTTAGTACTTTTAGTACCGACTTAATTAAAACAATATACAAATCCGTTGTAGGTACTGGTGGGACAGACAGGCACCAACAGCAAAATTCAAATAGTGACGAAGATTTAATGAGATCCACCCAGTAAGATTTTAAAATACTATTTTAGCAGTAATTAAGCTAATTAAGTAATTATTGCGTAGTAAAATCATTTTTTTTAATTACCAGTGATTACATATCTGCTTCAAGTAAGTAAAATCATAACTCAATAATCATTGGTGTTTCTAGTAATGCACTATAAATAGATTTTTTTGTCTGCTTGTTTGCAATGTTTTATTCGAATATTGTAAGGAATTATTGTTTCTAATATTTCTTTTTCGTGCAGAAGGCCGCCTGTTCGACGAAGCCAAACATCCAGCTCAGTAATGGATAGTGGTGGTGATAATAAACAACCAGACACTAAACGAAAACTTGCGGATAATACAAGTGACTCGTCATCTCAAAATTCTTCACTTCAACAGGGTCCCCTGAAAAAACCTCGAATCGAATTACATCGTGTTGATTCTCCAAAGGACATCACAACGCAACCATTCAAAGAAGGTTATAAACGGTCCCTAAAAGAAGCTTCGCCATCATCCAAAGATGATGGGGATATGCCACCATTGATGGACGAAAAATTTAAAACCTCACCTTTTACTGGCTCGCTGGGGAAACTGAAACCACTCACTACCACCCAGACAATTTCATTAGGAATGGAAAAAGATAGTGGCGATAAATTCTTTACGGAAATCAAAGAAAGAGAGGAAAAACATCGCTTAAACGAAAGTATGAGTTTAGATGAAGATAACCAAGAACCAATTACAGAAACGTGTGACGAACCAAAGATTCCTCCTATCAGCAAAGGAAGACGAGTCAGATCCACCGGAAAAAGTCCTGTTTCTGCGTCAGAAGGATTGGTAAGATTTTTTTTACACAGTTAGTATCTTTTATACATAAAACAAAGTAAAAGTTATGAGTTATGAGGAAACTGGTTGATATTTTGGTGTAAATACATAATATTCTTTTCACTATTATTCACTATTAGATTTCCACGAATGGATCTTTAACTCTTACAATGAGAGTGTTTGACGACACTAGGAAAAACTACATCATCGACCAACTCAGTTTTCAGACGGACTATGAGCGCGTTCAGGCATTTTTGCAAGCGCACGGACAAAATTTAAATGCCATAACCGCTGGGGCATCTGGCTATTCTGCTGACATTTCATCACAGGAAAACTCAGATAGAGGAAATCGTATCAATTTCAAATCTCTTGGCTCTACCATTCCAAGAGAATCAATAGTCAGCATCATAAGTGGTACATAAATCTAACATTCAGATTTTCAATTATGTAAAACTAATTCATTTCTCGGAACGCACTAGGTAACAATTGCACTATTTTTAAATTAGATAACCCTGTGAAGAAACCAGGAACTCCGTCGGGAAGAGGACGCAAGCGAGGAGCAAGTGACGTTGAACCAATACTTACATCAACAAAAATAGATCTATCTCAGTCCAATGGTAGTAGCAAAATAGACGGTTTAACCAATGGTGATGATCATTCTTCTGGTGGAGAATCTCCTTTACCTCCAGG
>JABASD010002304.1:0-28155 GCA_019776165.1 Pogonognathellus flavescens
AAATGGAAAGCAATGACAGGGAAACAATAATTAAATTTTCCAACAATAATTATGGTTGCCTAGATTACTACGTCACAACTTAACAGATCGTATTGGTTTTGATGCTCACTAATGTATTCCATGACTAGTTGCTAACTGTGGGCCATACTAAGAAGTCAAAAATATTTTATTTTTTATTTTATTCAAATATTTTTAAGTCAAAAATACAATATTACTAACATAGAAGTAATCGGTTTAATGATTGGTGCAAGAGGTACAATATCGAAATTCTTCGAAGAATTCCGTAAACGATTTGGGCTTCATCAGGATATAATTCAAAAAATAGTAATAAGTGTTCTTAAAGGATCATGTAATATATTACATAATCACTTATATAATTACCACAAATCAGTGAATCAGTGATGTTGTAGATGTATAAAAATTATAAAACTATTTAAATATTAAGTTGCGTTTAAAATCAAATTATGTTACCGTGTCTACCTAGGCAAACATTCATGTAAATGTCGGTCTTTCATTCAATAAATGAAAATTCTTCTTCTTATGATAAAGTTAAGAATTGGATGAATGTTGTTGGGGTACAAAGAGATGAATGGCTGAAAGTTTGTTATGTTGTGTATGAAAGAAAACAGACCGGGAAAATGAATTTAAGAACTGCTGAGGTCACCTAAAACGGCAGATACTTAAATTCTAATCTCAACTAAACTGATTCTGCTAGTTAACTGTCAATCGAGTGTGTCCAGTCATCAAATCATTAAAAACAACTAAAGCAAGTGCACAAAAACGTAGCAAACTTCAGGTATAACTTTTTGGTAATCTAATACATTAACAATTTAATATTCAATTTAAATACAAGTTAAATTAGGAAATTACAGTTTTTTACAGTTGTAAGGTTGAAGGCTTGAAGGTGAGTGTGTTCAGTTCGTTAATTGTTCGTTGAATGCAATTTTGAATTTACATCTACCATAAGTACCATCTGCAGTTTATGCATTTATTTACAATGATTTATCGTAATTAATGTCCACTATTCTATTCAAAAAGAAGGTTTTCGTATTCTTGTCACCCTACACTTGAATTCAGAATTGCCAGTTACCTACATACTGCTTACTGTAAATACTGACAATACCATCATAGTTGACCTTGAACAATAAGAGAATTCAATTAATTGTGATTTTGTTTTAACCAGATACGTGAAAAATATACAATTCATCTAAAAAATTGGTCTTCGAAGATCTGAAAAATCGCAAAAATGAGTAACGTGGAAACTTATAAACTTCGATGTTCCTTATTGGGACATTCATCGGACGTACGTGGTGTAACATCCGGAGAAACGGAGGGCGGAAAGTCGTTTATAATATCAGGTTCAAGAGATAGAAGTTCCAAAATATGGATGCCTGCGTAAGATTTTTTACAGTTTACCATTAATTACCCTTTGGCACATTGTTTTACCACATTATTGCTATTATGTATGATACAAGACACAACGCTTGTATGCGTCTTTTGTATAATTAATCTATCTAAACAGTAAAATCTTTAATTTAATTTGAACGCATCAATTTGGTTTCAGTGACGAAGGTGCGGGATTTGATCCGTTTCAATCTTGCGAAGGACACACAAATTTTGTTTCGTGTGTATCATTCATTCCGCCGAACCCTAAACATCCGCAGGGTCTAATTCTTACCGGAGGGCATGATCATACCGTTCTTGGATTTGAATTAGGAAAACCAACTCCCGTCTTTCGACTATTAGGACACAAAGGAACTGGTAAAAAACCTTCCAACTGCGTTATTACCCAAATTAATTTATAATTGTCAACATTGCAATTGATCCCCATTAATTTTGGCGAAGAATAATGTTGATTCTGGGAACACAGGAGTCGAGGAGCACTTCCGCGGTCTTAAAGTCTAAATCATTTTTATGTTGTAGTTTGCTCAATTGCTGTCACGAGTGATGCCCAAATAGTGACGGGATCCTGGGACCAGTCAGCTAAAATTTGGATTGATCAGGACAATATTGCCACGTTGACCGGCCACGAGGTTAATTACTGTCGTTTCATTCTCTTGATTGGGTTTTCTTATACTTTTAACATACTAGTTTTTTATTTCATATATGTATAAAATAGAGATATTTAGCACTTTATTTTATATTTTGTACTAAAACTATAAATATTATTTTTATGTGTAAAGGCTGCTGTTTGGGCTGTTACTACTCTCCCTGGTGAAGGTCATAGAATTTTAACTGGTTCAGCCGATCGAGAAATTCGTTTGTGGATTGATTACAAAAACACCCAAGTTTTTCGTGGCCACACGGATTGCGTCAGGACCTTACAAGTAATAGATAGTGAGCGTTTCTTATCAGGTTCCAATGACGCCTCTATCCGCCTTTGGAATATAACTGAAGGAGAAACCGTTCATACATTTTATGGACACACAAATTTTATCTACAGGTTGAATATTCTTTTGCAAATTTTGCATTTACCATAATATTGATTATCTGCTACAGGCTTAATGATCGAAACCAAAGTAAATACCAACGTGAATCTTGTTTGTGTTATAGCTTGGCCTTGTTACCTAATGGAACGGATTTTGTTTCCGTTGGTGAAGACAGAACTCTTCGAATTTGGAAAAAGACGGAGTGTAAACAAGTGATTCACTTACCTTCCACTAGTATTTGGTCAGTAGCCGCTATGAAAAATGGGGATATTATCACAGGAAGCAGGTTGGTATAACAGTCGATTATATTTCTGCAATTTTTCATACTTTTTGATGTAAATATATGTAATTTTCTTTGATGCTTGTGAAGTGATGGTACGGTTCGCGTATTTACTTGCAACCCCGCGAGAATAGCTGACGATGAACTTTTGGCTCAGTTCGAGAAAGAAGTATCACAATCAACTATAGCCGCACAACAAGATCTTGGAGGAATGAAGATATCGGAATTACCGGGACCGGAAATCTTACTAAGGGAAGGCAAAAAAGACGGTGACACAAAAATGGTGAGAGAGGGGGATAAGGTGGCTTGTTACGCTTGGTCTTCTGCTGAGAGGAAATGGAACAAAGTTGGGGATGTTGTGGGTGCAAGTGGAGCTACTCAGAACACATCAGGCAAAGTACTTTTTGACGGAAAGGTGATTTCAATGAATGGATTTAATAATATTAAAAAATTGACAAATCTATGATATTAAATTACAAACAGTGCAACTCAAATGTTTTAGGAATACGACTATGTATTCACTGTTGAGTTGGATGAGGCTGGAGGATCTCTAAAATTGCCTTACAACATTTCTGAAGACCCATGGTTTGCAGCTCAAAAGTTTATCGACAAAAACAATTTGAGCCAGCTTTTCCTTGATCAAGTAGCAAATTTTATTCTGACGAATACCAAAGGAATGCAGCTCGGAGTATCGAATAATTCTGATTTTGAGGATCCATTCACTGGTAATAAGTTAAAAAAGCAAGATTATAGACAAATAACGACAAACGTGTTGAAATGCTGACTCACATTTATTTTTTAATAGGTGGAAATCGTTATGTTCCAAATCCAGCATCTGCCTCTCAACCTAGCTTCGGAGGAGGAGGAGGAGTTGATCCATTTACGGGATCTGGAGCTTATACTACAGCCGAGGCAAGAAATTCTAGTTCGCAAATGGAGATATCGGCATCCCCCCCTGAGACATTTTTTCCAGTCAAAGACTTTCTTCGGTTCGCTCAAGCTCCAAATTATGAGGCTCTGACTGGGAAGTTGACTGACTTCCTTAAATCATTTGGTGATGGTCCTACAGTTATTGACGAAAAAGTTGAAGCCTTACTAAGTGTAGGAAAAGTCCCAGTTTGGAGTAGTAAAGTGGAATTATTGATTCAAAGTTGCCTGGGTTGGCCAGTTGGTAAGTTACTTCCTGTATGCATATCTTTAGACGGTTAAACTGTTATCTCAAATTATTTCACTTAAATTATTTATGTAATTTTCAATTTTCATTGCAGATAAAGTGTTTCCCATATTGGACTTAATTCGTTTGGGAGTACTTACGCCAAAATTCAGTACTGATTTGAACAAATCTATTGCGATGTGTAAAACTTTCCCAGAAAAATTTTTAACTCAAGAAAATGCTACGAACCAAATGTTGACTATGCGTATACTTTGTAATGCTTTTGAAACTCTGACTAACCCACTTATGGAAAATCGAAGTTTTATAGTATCTCAGGTTTTGATCAATCTAAGTAAAGGAAAGAACAACCAAATTGCTGCGGCCACTTTGTTTCTTAACTATTCCATTGTGGTTACTGGAAGCAATTCTCCTTTCCTTACTGTTGAGAGTCAAACTGAAATTTTGATGTCTGCATTATCTTTAATTGAATTGATTCAAGAACCAGAAGCTGTGTTTCGACTCCTAGTGTGCATTGGTAATCTCGTATCGGACAACAAGACTATGAAAAACCTCTTTAAAAGCCTGGCTGGAGACTCTGCGGTAAATAGTTGCAAAACAAACAGCACTCTACCTAAAATTCAACAGTGTGCTCTGCAAATTATAAATTGTTTGTAAAAATTAAACCATTTTGTAACACTGCCTACATGACTGAATCGTTTTAGTACTGCATTGGTCAAAGTAAGTGTACTTTCGTTTCAAGCTGTCATCGTCATCTACCATGACTCTTAATAATTTTGCTTCGTCAACACAATCCTGTAAAGATGTATGGTCATGTATTTCTGTATTTATTATCGTGGGTTGTAATGGCATAATTTACTAATAAAATGAAATCAACTACCATCAACTGATTCATTTTAAAAAAAATTATTGTAAACATGTTGCATTGTGTCATCATGAGTCATCATCAACAATTCACCATCATTGCATTACATCGACGAAATCGACATGTCATCCAGAATCCAGATTAAGAAATACCCAAGACCAGCCCACCAAATCTAGAACAGTTCATGCTAGTTATTATACATACGGCGTTTTCAGCAAGGTGTCATGAATACCCGCGAAAATCTGCCGTGGAATTGGAGCGAGAAGCTTGTAAACCATATTATTTCTTCTTTTTCTATAGTTTTTGCCATAATTTCGGTGCTGTTTTCGAATACTGGACGTAAGAACTTTTTTTTAAAGTATCATTTAATAATAATTATTATTTTATATAACCGTACATAAACTTTTGTCTTTGGTAAGACTAGTAAGACATTGGTATATAAAATTATGTCAGCTGTGAGTGAGAAATGAGAATATTTTTATTGTTTATTGTCAGCTTATGACAATTTTTTTAAATATGAACATGTATTTAATATTATAAAAAGAACCAAAGAATTAAGGTTCGACTTTAACATTTAAAATATTTAACAACTAATGAGGAATGGTTTAATGAAATTGGAATCCAGTAGTCAGTAGTAGTTGTAGTGCACATTTTTTTGTAAATTCAGTATTTCTCTTAATACTTTCCTGTGCAACTAACCAAATTAGTTTGTTGTTGTTTCTTACAGGTTTGTTGTTAAATTTTTCTGAATTATTATACCATGGCAGATGGCCTAATTGCGCAACCAACAACGTTTTCAAAAGTATACGTTTGTTGGCTCTGTGGATTAGTAAAAACAGAAGAAAGTATCAAAAAAGAGTCCGACAAATTTATGCCAATATGGGGCGAAGCTGAAATAAAACTGAAAAGACAGAGAGCTGCCAAAATATTATTGATTGAAGACGGGCAATCGGAAAAAAATATTGGGGAAGGAGATTGTGTGTGTTATGGTTGTAAAAATCAAATCAACAGAAGAATATCAATAATGGAAGGTCGGCCGTTTGGAAGTGGTCCCGGAAAGCAGAAACAGAAAGTAATTAAGAAGCGGAAAGGACAGAAGATTTCAGACGATTCTTCAAGCTCAGATTTGTCCGACTCCGATGTCATATCTGTTAGTTCGGGTGCATCTCCAAAGAAAAGAAAATCCTCAGAGTCCTTACCTAAAAAACCACCCATTACAAAAACGGGCAGATTGGTGAAGGCTCCTGAAAGATTTATTGCCGAAAAGCCTCCGGAACCTCCCAAGCGTACCCCAACGGGTAGAGCCTCCACACCAAAATCGAGGCCAATTCGTCCAGAACCTGATAATATTGTTCACCCAGCATCTTCCCAACAAAAGAACAAAGTATCCTCGATTTCATCTTTGAAGTTGGCAGCGATGTTCGGAGAATCAGATGCTATTTGTGTGGAAATTTGTATAGACAATGTGGCATCTGCTGTGGCGGCTTTTAAGGGAGGAGCTCGAAGGTAAACTTAATTAAACTTAACCATACTTTTATTATTTAAATATTTTAAATCTGTTAGTTGTAATAAAATTATAATAGATATAATATTAATTTCAAAGATTACGAATAATTGTTTTGATTATTGCAGAATTGAATTATGCTCATCCTTATCTGAAGGTGGATTGACGCCCACTACTGGTTTTTTGAGAGAAGTAAAGTCTCTTGTAAAGATCCCAGTCTTTGTCATGATACGCCCAAGAGGGGGAGATTTCCTATATTCTGATGGTGAAATTGATGTTATGAAGGTTAGTCTATTAGTTCTCGATTGTCTCGATATGAAATTCCTCGAGAATTATTAGCTTACTTACATGAACATGTTCAAATTGTGTCCTGTTAAACAATAATATTCATATGAGTAACCTTTTCTTTTTGCAGTACGATATAAAGAATTATAAGCACAATGGAGCTGATGGATTTGTATTTGGAGTGTTGGACAAAAGTGGGCACATCGACGTAGCCAAATGTAGAGCTCTACTAATAGCGGCAGATCCTCTTCCCTGTACTTTTCATCGAGCTTTTGATTATGTAGTGGATCCCGTAAATTCTCTTGAAACTGTCATAAAACTTGGTTTTACAAGATTACTCACCAGCGGGCAGAAAGCAGTTGCGTCAGATGGAATACCTCTTCTGAAGAAACTAGTTGAAAAATCTGCGGGTCGCATATCCATAATGGCTGGAGCCGGAATTGATCCTCACTGTGTAGGAAATGTAGTAGCCAAAACCGGTGTAAGGGAAGTACATGGATCAGCCAGAACAAAAATTTTCTCAGAAATGAAAAAGGACAAAAAGGGTGGTCAAGTTGCAATGGGGCAAAACCCCGCAGACGATATGTGCCTTCTAGTTACAGATGCCAATGCCGTCGCGCAAATTGTAAGAGCAGCAGAAGACGCTGTAGAAGCCACTAAACTTATCACAATTTTATAACCAAACTTTATATAGTAAGAAATTTCTATTCTACATAGGTTAGTACAATGTTCAATGATATTTTTATGACAGATTTGAAAAATACTGTAACACTTATAACATTGTTTTCACTAGAAAAGTTTTATGAGTATGTATATGCACGCAGTAGATTATGTGATATTGCTTTCTTTAGGTAATACAGATTGTAGAATCATTTTTTTCAAATTTAAGATAATTAAGGGAAGAATTATCTGATTGAGTTTTGTTTATTAAAAATACCATTTTAATTTATGCATAATTTAATGATTCCCTTCCATCAATGTAATATTGTTTTTAACTCAATTTAATATTGATAATGATAACATAAATACGAGTAAATGTAATGCAGAATTGATAATAATGCACAGAACTATAACCAAAAGTGTCAAAATATGCACTTTAATCCATTGAGCAATCTTTATTCGTAGGTTTATATAAAACATCTGCGATCTCCGAGCAATATTTAAGTATAAAAATAATGGATCTGTCGAGTAAATGCCTTGCATTTCTTTACACATATGTATAATAGTCAGCATAATAATATTTCATTATACATAATTACTACGATATATTATATTTGTATGTTTGTATATAAGGAATTTAAGTACAGTGCAGTGACCAAGAAACAAAATGTCCATGCATAATTAGTTAGAAAGTATAGACAATGTCAACACAAGCAAATCATAACGTAAAAATAAATCAAATGTTAGGAAGGCAGATATGCAACTGTAAATCACATAAAGCCCATTCTGAGAACATCTCACGTCAAACAATCCATTCCACTAAGGACAATTCCACAAAAGAGTTTTGTATGCGTCAAACAACCAAAGGTCTTCATCATTTTCCAATCCGTATTCTTTCTTGTAGGTAGCTAATGACTGAACGGAACCGAAAAACAAAGGTCCCAAGTCCTTATCGGCCAAATACCAGAAGAATGGTTTGTTAAAGATAATTGAATTAGGGTCGCTCTTTTCGGGTGTTCCTGTGGTTGTGGCGGAAAGAGAAGCAGGGCTTGTGGACGGACTTGGAATGCTAACAATAGGAGCGGAGGCTGCGGTAACAAAACTTTGAACATCTGCTGCAACTGGTCTGCCTGTGGGGTCAATTGGGCTCAAACCACTGGTAATGTCTTCCTCAAGATCTGGGGAATATGTAGTGTGTCCTTCTTCGCTTGAATCAGAGGCTGATGCTCCGGAGTCTTCGCCTTCAGCAGATGGCAAATCGTAATCTGTTGGTTCTTGTCTCAACTTTTCTTCAGAATTAACACTGGCTCCTATAATTTTCCCAAAAATTAATTCGAATTTTAAAGTTTTACATAGGATTTTATTGTTTTGCATCACACACTTTCATTTACACAGGAAGAATTCAATTTACCTGTAGCAGTAGCAACTTCGATGTATTCAGGTGTGAACTCAAAATGATGAGCTTGAACAATTGGACTCATGAAGTAAGCTCCCTTGTTTTTCATGACGTCGATGCTGTTTGTCTCGTCAACGCAGAAAGTGTAGTTGATTCCGAGCTGAATAAGTAAATGTTTTGTTTACAACTTAGTCCTTGTACTTATATTTAAAGAGGAGGAAATCCCTATGCGGAAATTATAGATAGAGATTTATGTATTTGGCTCACCAATTCCAATTTCTTGTAGTGTTGATCCAAAAGAGTGATGTTTAAAGATGGGATTTGAGCAGTTAAGTTCCTCTTGGCCCAAGTTTGAGGAGCTGACATAGTTTTGCTGAAAATGGTGTAAAGGTCGTTTTGGAGGAAAGATGAGAGAGGAACTTTTGGAAGAACCATAACAATGCTCTTGTTGCCACCCTGTTGGAAAGGAATCATAATATTTGAGGTGCATTGCATACAATAATCTGTCTGGTCACAGTTCATGCGTCTCTGTGTGTATTTTTTCGCTTTGTATGTAAATATAGCAGTTTTGCTATAAAATTTCGTGTATTTTTAGGTACCTTTAAATCGAAAGAGATAGCGGAATAGTTGGCAGAGTCAACATATGGGAATTCTCCATCAGATTTGTAAAATTGAGCAGTGAAACCGTCAGAGAAATTGCGGACTTCATTTGCAACCCACTTGTTAGCCCATTCGCTCTTATAGTGGAAAGTGTTCACGAAAGCTCCCATAGTAAAATGATAAAAGGCACCTCCCCACCAACCACCTAATGGTAGAATTCCAAAATTAAGATTACATACCTTCATCTACGTTTTACACTATCTGTTTACATTTACGCTTATACATGAGAATTGTCTGATAATATTTTAGAAATTTTTTGTTAGCACCACTATATGCTATAAACACTTTCTCATGAATTAATCTTCATGAAAAAGCATGAAAATAAACAAAGTTTACGTTTACATCACGGAAATCAAATCAACTACACCACAATACCTTTAGGGACAAGTTGATCGTTCAACTTTCCATTTGTCTTTTCAGTGATTTTGTCATTCATGGCAAACCAAGCCGATTTCCAGTCTGCAATGTAGTTCGTATATTTCATTTCAGTCTTCATTTTGTGAGATCCGGATGGAATAGCTTCGGACGAGTTAAGCTCTTTAGAAAACAGTGTACTGCTCGTTGATACATTTCCCTAATAATTTTAACATGAATATTAAACTTTTCATTCATTCATACAAGAATTAGTTCCAATCACCTATGGAAGATGACAGAATTATTATTAATTCAGACCTAAAAATTTTCTAATAACCTTAATGTGTAAAAACTTTTTCCACTTTCTTTCCGTATTTACTTTAAAACACCATACAAATAAAACTATAGGCTTGCTGTGGTATAAGTTACAATAAGGACGAAAAAAGATTCACTTACGGAATGGAGAGTGTTGAGGAAAGTCACATACTCATCGGTGATTTCATTCTTCTTGGACTTCAAGACAGAATCGATGCCGCTGTTGGAAACATTCCACACTTTTTCATTGGCATTAGCCAACATGTATCCAACTCCGAAAGGTGAAGAAATCGCAGCTCCTTTTTCAATACTGAATTCGTCAATATCCGACTGGAAGAGTAAATTGAGGGAAAATTCTCGGAAATGTTGATACTGATCTTTAACGTCTCCATCACTGAGAACTCCATGACTTAAGGAACAACATACCAATAACGCAACAACCACACACCTTAACATTTTGACAAAGAAAATTTTATTGTCCTCACAACTAATCCTTGTTTGTGTAATACGAGTTTACAAACACAACAAAACCCGTTCAAAATGAAAGAGAGATGACAAGAGAAGAAAAGAGACAAGACAAGAAGACAAGACAAGAGAGCACTCGTCGAAAGGCAGTTAACGGAGCAAAAGTAAACTCTTGACTGATGGAAATTACGAGGAACCTTCCACTTTCGCTTTTAAATAACTCTCATAGGAAAAGAAAAACGCAAAATTACTGCACTAGTACATACAGCGTCTTTGGGGTCACCTTTAGCGCAACAAAGGTAACGGTCAGTAGAGTCATACTCAACGCTTTACCCAGATTTACATTGCTTACTCACCAACCACAGTTCAAAGCACGTTATTGTTGTAGGTGCTGCCTTATGTTGACAATCCACTTCTCCCACCTCCTCTGGTAGTACTCCTCTGTTGCTTTTATGCACATAACAAAGTATACACGCTTTATGCTTATGCTTCTTTAACTAACACCTTTCTGTTAGTGTTGGTTAAAGCTATGTGTATCTCGTCGTCTCATTAAAAGGTAAATACTTATACACTACCATACATAATACATATAAATGTAAGTAGAAACTATTATATGCTTTACTGCATGTTGTGTATGGAGTATATAGAGTCGAAGTGTTGCTTTATGAACAGCCATATATTACCGAGTTACTTATTATTATTGTATTATTACTCATTTCATTTCCCTTAGTTAGATTCGTATCTTACAACCAGAACGTACTTGTCTTGTCGGCCAAAACAGATTTCATTTTCTCAACTTAAGAATTAACTTAATAAATGCATTCATAATGAACACACTGCCACTCTGCTGTGTTAATGTGGTAATAATCCTTCATACAGCTTGCAATTATGATACCTAATTGAAAACTTCAATTTCATAAGCACACTATACCATCCCATCAACAAAATACTGTTTGTGTAATTCATACGCTTACTTTTTTAACACCGGTGGTACACGGGGTATAAAGGTGCCGGTAATAACGGTATGTGTAGTAAAGTTAGCTTTGTTTTCAGGTAAATACTACTTTGAGCAATGGAGACACAAGGCAGGCAATAAACAGTCATTGGACTTCTCAGACTTATTAAAATGATATTGTCGTTAATGTCCCAGGTCATAAAATAAAGGCAATCTATTCTCAGAATCTGTTCACAGACAAAATTTAATTTATTTGTACAAGAACCAAGAAGCAACCCTACCCAGACCATAAATCCAACTTTTTATTTAATTAGGCATATCTCTACTCCTTGTATGTGTACGTATATAATATTATACAGATAACCACTATTGCAAATGAAATGATGTCAATTAATTTTAGTGTGTACCTTGTGTGTATAGACAGGTGCTCGTTGCTTATCTTTTTACAAAGACGAATTGGACTATGACTGAGAGAGTTACTAATTTTGATTTATATTATTACAAAGAATTTTGCGTCTTATGATTCACATTGTTAGCAAACAACTCTTGTTAGTAGGAAAAGTTACCTAAAGGTGTGTTATGTGTGTTGTTATTGTCACTCTGTTTCTGAAAATAATTTTGGCATTTACTGCTCTAGTAAAATGAATGTAAGTTCTATGCATCTTACGCAATCTTCAGTTTCAGTAGAACATCTTGCAAAATTCCGACTAGGTAAATATTATGCTTTATTTGTCTTGCATAACTAAAAGAATTACTATAGCTTACATTCTGCATGTGAAAATATACTTACAATTAATTAAAACATCCTTTGCCTTTGTATGAATGCTGAATGCATGCAAATAGTATGCAGAACAAAAATATATAATTAAATTGAATCATCATTTTCGCCAGACGACCAGCCTGTTTTTGCATTTCATGGTGGCAGCTGTGACGGCATAACATAATAGGGAAACTGGTTATGGCTTCTCGCTCTTAATTCGCATGTAGACAAAATTTGATTAGAATAATTGCTTTGGCTTTGCTTAATATGTCGTTTTCACTTTCCTCCTTCCTCACTTTTTATGTGCACTTAATAATAATTTAACTATTCCTATTACATGACCAGTTGACTAAATGAATGTTTGAAAGTTAACAAATTCAGTATAGTGCCATTTTGTGTGCATAATAAATAAATGCCATTTAAGTGTCAGTAGGTTATGGTTATTTGCTTTTGGTTTAGTTTAGTCGTAGTAATATGCTTTTTAGAGTGCAGACATAAAAATAAATGTCGTGTCACCTTTAATTAGATCATTATTATGGTAGTACAGTAGTACTAATACACATCATGTGTTTATTATCTTGACTAATGCATCTGCAATTTTATGTGCTGTAATAAACCTAACCTGAATAATTCTTTAATGGCTATGTTCATTTTAACGTGTTTTATTTCATGTCTGTCGTATTAGTACCGTGTATTATTCGATTTTACAACATGCCAATGAATGCAGCTCACTTTTCAGTTTGTTTGCTCAGCTCTAAAAGATAATACGAAAATTTAAAGTTTACTTTGCAAGTTTCTCACAGAATAAATGAACTGAAGGGGTGAGTGCATTGAATGAATTAAAGATATATACAATTTATGAAAAATTTCTCACCTTACTTCCATTACCATTGCCCCTGCTAAAATACAAATACATGTAAGTGCTAAAACGTACAGAGTATAACTATATGAATCATACTATACTACTTATACTTTGTGCATGGACTATGGACTGATATTAAGCGAGATATTAAAAAATTGAGATATTATAGACATTTTATATGCTTTTTGGAAGGGAAATTATTCTTGACTGTTGACTGTACTTTTAGCATTATTGTTAATAGTGTACAGTAAAATAATAAAAATAGTAGTAGATCTGTATAGGGAATGTTATTGTAGTATTTTACATGAACAAGTGTACACATTACGATCAGTTAGCCAGCTTTATGTGTATCAATTTTATATCCTAATCTTGTCAGTTATGATTTCACATTTATCTATTTAGTTTAACTTTATTCTTCATAATCTGTCTAGTAGTAGTAGTTTATTATACACCTCTTCTGGTAAAGTTAGTCTGGCAAGCTAAAGGTAAATACATAATTATACCTTAATATTAATGCATTGTCGTTGAATTTCTTGCAGTTATTGTAGTTGTAGTTGCAACTATAAGCACCTATACTAATGTTGCATGCGCCAATAGTAATTCGTTTGTAGGTATTAGTGTGTTAACTCATTTACTAAATACATAAAAGGGATTTGTATTGTTTTCCGCTTCAGGGCATTGTTCTCTTGGCAAGTGGAGTTTAATTTACTTTTAGAATTATTTAATTCAATTTCTCACTTGCTGAATAGTTACTACCTGTACCTATATACAGCAATAGAGCAACGCTAGTAGTAGTAGTAATAGTAATAAGTAAGTGTAAAGCTAATAACGTTTTAATCATAGTGCTGTATGTGCAGTGCACATTTTAACACGAAGTTTTTATTGTGTACCAAGATATAAATCAGAATTGTCGGAAAAATCACAAACAATTTGTGAAGCCTTGACCACATTTGATCGTCGTAATTTTTAAACCGAGGGCTACTCTCATAGAATTGTACAGACATTTCCAATAAAATCTTTTTTCATTGCTATAATCTTTTGACCTGTTTCTTTGTATGCGATGTAATATTATATAGAATACATAATAATTAAAGATTTGATTTAGTCAATTACTTAAGGTTTTTCTTTTGGCACAATGACAAGTTGCATTGCGATTTATAATATCTACGTCTACACGGTCTGAGTAGACGTAATTAGTAAACGTAAGACATTATTGGTTCTTTACGTATCACAAGCGACAGATTGAAATTCTGTGGTGTAGTAAAAAAACTCTTGGCTAAGGTACTCTTGTAGTATTATGCAATTTTTAAATATTACCAATTAATAAATGATTGCTAGGAAATATTTTTACTATATACAACAGGAATGTATACTTTCTATATATATACAAAACAAACCTACCTGAACACGGACCTGAAATTCAATAAGCAAATTGAGTTAGGTTATATTAATTGCTATCATTGAAGGATTAAGTCCAAAACAGGATCCAAATCCAATGATATCAGTGGGAAATAATAAAAAATGTTTGACTGTTCAAAGTGGAACAATTAAAACTAGGTAATAAAATTAGTCTGGAGATAGTAGCTGAAGAAAATACGAATTAAATATTGACTGTTATCTTCTAATTGCATAAAATTAAAGTCCTTCCCAGTTTCTCATCGTCGCTCACAGACCTACGTTACGTTATAACGTTATAAAGCTGTCTGTGAAAGTTATGTTTACTTAGATGTAAATTTTTATTATAATTTTACATACAGTTATAATAATTGAAAGTTGCATTGATGGATGGTGGATTCCTAGCAATTTTTGCAATAGAATAATAAAGGAAATCTTTACACCAGGACAATACCACACACCTATACAATATTATGGCTTGCATAATGCACTCCAAGTGCATGCTAATGCTTAAACTGTCTTGGAAAGCTACAAATCTATTAAGCATTTTTGTAAAAACCAATTACAGTAATTTTCATTAGCAATTATGTATTATATACGTATTCTATAAAAATTCGAAACTATCTCTTATGTTTCCACTTCACTTCGCATTATTGTAGTAAGGATCCTTTACAATAGTTTGCCTATTTAACATTAGCATACACATTATATTAATACCTACCTTTATTATTGTGCATATTTAATTCTAAAAGAAAACATTAGTGTAAAAAACGTACACAATTTAAAACATTAGTGAAAATAGATATCTGTGATTTGATCAAGTGTAAACATAATCTAATGTAGAATTAGTCGTGTTGCATTTGCATACTGCTATTACTTAGTATTGTATAAATGCCAAAGCAATGCATTGTGCTGTAAGTTACAATTACACTGTTACAACTTTAAAAAACGTAATCCTGTAGTTGGCTGCTGTGCGGTGAATGTATTTCTGCGTTTTTTCGCTAATTTTTTTGTGGAACCACTTAGCATGTTAATTAATTGCTTAATAAAATGAACATTTATCATATAAGTGCAAGTAAGTTCAAGCTGTACAGACACAATATATCACACTACAAATTTAAATATTTATCTGTATTTACAATTACTTACAACTGCAATTACATTTCCTTGATTTATTTGTAACAGTTCACAGTGGTGAAGTGAACCACATTAATTTAACAATTCTCAACTACCTTTTATTTGCTTTACATGCATCGTCAATACAAAAAACCCACACGCACACACACAATCAGATGTGAACACGCAGACTTGAGACTAGTATAGTACCTAATTAAAAATGACACAAGTGTTTTACTCATTTACTTTGTAGCAGAAATAATGTAAGTGCATTTCATTTGTTCTACACAAATACTAGTACCTAAATAAAAGCACTACAGTAGGTATTACATTTGTGGTCTTAATTTTCATTTGGCTAGTACTAAACTAGAATACCTATACAGTTACGATTTGTAGACCAAACGAAAGACACAGGCCCAAATTTGCGCAACTTACATCATTATAGCTAACATAACACTTGAATTAAATTTTCTTACACACATGATGCCAAAATAGTAAAACCAAGACAGGCATAGGCAATCACTAAAAAGCTATAAAAGCCAATCATACGTTTTTTAATACCAAAGACAAAGTCATTGTCAGTCAAATCAGAAAATACAAAAATTTCTTTCATGTACTACAGTGCTAAGAACATTATCTTCTTTTGTCGATTGGAAAACTAAGACTTACCATATACAATTTAACAATGCATGCATCTTACATCTATACACATACGCAAGTTGAAAAATCACTTTAATAGCCTTAATTGGCGATATAAATAGATAAAAACAATAGGCAAGAGCAAGACAATAAATTGTAACACTGTAAAACATATAACATAAGTTAAAGTGTTAATTTAACCTCACCTACGCAATAATGTTCTCACTTTATTAGTAGCATTAAGTGTACATTAGTATTAAACCACAATTACCATTGCCATTGTCTCAGGCAAGTTATCTACATACTAATAGAACACATAGGCTATGCCAATTTACATGTATTTATGTATATGAATAGACTGTGTAGAAGATTATAGAATAAAATTGTGGTTTAATGCTATAAGTTAAATGTGTTAATCTGCTGGCAATATAATATTATACGTACAATGTGCTGATTCATACTACAATAGAGATGCAAAATTAAATTAAGTCCACATTGTTGATTTTCTATACACCCCACACACACATTCTCATATTATTATTGCAATCTTGTACAGAAACAAGAACAAAGCATTAAAATGTTCAAAGTTGGATGAATAATGGATGTGTTGTAGTAAAAAGCGAGCAAAAACGACAATAATACTATAAGAATGAAAGAGTTAAAGAGTTAGAGAGGAGAGAGAGAGAGTAGTAGCCAGTGAACTTTGTGGTTTGCTCTGTACATGCAATTCTGTATAGAATAAGTATCTTTTATTGGTCTCTGTAAAGGAAACAGAAAAGTTATCTGTGAGCGATAGTGATGCGATATTTTTTACTATTGTTGTTATTGTTATTATAATATTATTATTACACCAATGAGTCTTGTTGTGAAGTTACGTTAGGGCATTGTACATTGTATAAGTGATAAATAGCAATACATACACGTTAAGATAGTCATAAGTTGTAAAGCTCCATTAAATAGATTGTGGATGATGATGCGAAAGTTTAAGGGCATTTGATTCACCTTCCTTCCTCTCTAATCTATCAGTAGTAGCAGTAGTAGATTTTATCAATGTGAATCTCAAATAGCAAAACATATCTCTGTAGTACTCTGTATACTCTACATGAGAATTGGCTTCATCACAAAACCAAGCTAAACTATAATCTCATTTACATTCAGTCTTCATAGTAGAGACTCACTTTCGCTTCTACAATATGCTAGATGCTACCACTAGATTATTCTATATTGTAATTAGCAATGTGTGCCTGCAGTTTGGACTGGATCACATCTACACGTGTATAAATTACTCGTTTTATGCACGCTAAACAAAAAAAATATAAAATTCTACATTGTAGATTTACGACTTTGTAGCATGAAATGCCCATTCTATACACATATAAAGCTATCAAGATGAGATTATCTAGATATTTCACAATAAAACACGCATCTACACTAAAAATTTTACTAACTGATCTTCTATTGCTGAAAAAGTGTCTAATTGAGTAAATTATTTATTTAGAACTCCATGTATATTTACCTTTACTGGAAAAATGCAGGTCGTAACTCGTAATAACAACAACAATACACTGTAGCCTGTCCATCAAAGATCAAACCAACTTTTACTTATTTATTTTATTACGAGCTTTATTAGCAGAGAGGTGGTACTATATACATAATGTGCATTTTTAATACCTTTGCCATTACATGAGAGTTAAGAATTAGAGTCAGTTGGATTAAACGTGCTCTGTGTTGTACATACACAAATGAACATGTGGTTTCACTAGTTCACGACTACATCATTAAAGTCGGGATGCTGTTGTTATGTTATTATGAGATTTGACGTGACTGTGTGATGGACGTTAAATGCAAAGTTGAAATCCACGTAGGTAGCTCAAGCTACAGTAAACATATTTAATTTAAGTCTGAGTTAACTTCTCATATCTGGCTCGACATCTATAAATACACGACAGACTTCTCTCTTTTTTATTGGATTGCATGCTTCCCCACCGTTATCGTCAACATAAACACAAAATCTACCCGTAAATACTCCTATTGTTGTATTTTTGTTTGTAGGTGTATGCAAAGGTACTTTTGAGCCATATACAAAGAGATGAGGTATACATGTACATATAGAGGATATTGCTTTGGACCTCATAAATTGTATGCAAGGCATATATAGTTGTATTTTGCTTAAAGAGTGAAATCATTTCGTACTATGTCAAGTCAAACTTAACCAAAGCAAAGCAAGTGGATAGTGAAGGTGTAATGTGCCTATGTCTGCATGTTAACTCTCTCTCGTTCTCAAATCTCTATCATTATTCTCACACGGATTGATTCTTCTTACTTTATTTTGCTGTAGTCACTTTAGTTTAGTGCACACTCTCTCAGCAAGACTTTTATTCTCATCCTTTTCATTTCCATTGATTGTCACACGATATATTCAGGTATTTTATGTATACACATAGAAAAAACGCATGTACATTATATAAAAGGCTATAGTGTACGTAAACTTGTGTAGAATTTTCAGGTAAAGTAAGTAGACAGGTACTAGATACGTAGATAAGCTACTTACGTATAAAATACAACGTGTACTACTGCGGATAGTGTAAAGTAAATGACAAAGTTTCTAATATTATTTTTATTTTCATTGCTGGTATAGCGTATATAACAGCTATTAGTATATACATGAGGTTTTTTAATAACATAATACACCTTGTATCTGTAAAGTAGTCGTATGCTGTGTGTATCTTGTATGGTAAAGCCGGGAGATTGGCATGTCATTTACTCATTCAGAGAGGTAATACTTGTACACGCAACCAGTACTGATTTTAGTGTCGTTGGTAGTCGTAGCTGTTAAAACTCTCTGTTGGTTTAGAATTATTTGTCATTTGTCGAGTTGAAGTCAACCTGAAAGTTTCACTGTCCTCAGAAAATACCACAGTCAATTAGTGACGACATACCTGTGTAATCATAAAAATTGCTTACAAAATCTCTTGTTATGATGAAACTTCATCCTTGCTGTGGATTTCCCTTAAGGAATGGATCAATTGTACTAGCCATTCTTGATATTGTAAGCACATTCACTTTAAATTCCCTATTTTTATAGCATTGTATTGTATGGTAGCTTTAAATTTATGTAACCGTAATTGGGGCTAATGATTTTTTTCAATTTCACAGATAGGATCGATATTTGGTGTACTTTCTACAGTGGTAACTCTTGTAGCAGTTACGGGCTTTAAAGAATCTCTAAAAGATCATAAAAAACCACCACAAACACCCACAAATGGCCTGGAAAAATTGCTCGAGGAAGCAGGTACATTTATTCATTAAAAATCTCTGTTAAAATACGAATACAAGATACTTCTACATCATGTACAGCCGATATTGTATATTACGGCAGTGTTTTTATATATTTTATATTCAACAGGTGCGTTTGTTATTGGTATGCTGGTCTTTGTCACTCTGGTTTGCATGGTCGAATTCGGTTTAGCCATATTATTACTTCGGGGTTCCAAAGAGGTATTTGTTAAACTAAAAATTACTTAAAATATCAAACAAACTCATTTTGTACTAAAGGAAAAGGAGATTTTATGTAATCTTGCTATTATTTACACACTAAACAGAGAAATGCAAGAAATTTGAACATCTGGTGGAAGACGAAATGTGTAATGTTTTTTGTGGCAGCATCTGTTGTCATATTTGCATTAATCACTTCCGAAGATCGACTTGACTTCTTCGTGTGTGGAATTTTTGGGGTTGCATACCAGCTGTATAGTCTTTGGGTTGTCAGAGCTTTCATAACCGAAATTCAATTTGATTCGACCTGTGAACAAAAAGGGATACAAAAACTATAAAGCGAAACATTCTCTTATTTTTATGTGGTAAATGCCCAACTGTGTATTTTACTTTCGTTGTTAGTGAAGCTGTAAATTCATCCGCGTACAGATGCTTTACCTGTATCTATATTTACACATTTATATAATACTTTTGTACACATAGGCATACTACTATAAACACTTAGATTTTATATAGGTATTAGGTATGCAGAAACATTACTGTAACATTAGAGTTGACTATAAGTAAATATATACTACTTAATATATGTCACTATAATGTGAATGCGACACAGTCCTACTTTTGGGCTTTGATTTCCTTTCAAAGCAGCATCTCATCATAGGTAGTTATGTTTTATGACATATTTTATTACCACAATTGTATTTACGTAGCCTAAATATAACAAATGATGTAACGACAGAGAAAGAACTATAATAGTATTAAACCTTTATATGCATCGTACTACCTCAGTATTTACATTCAATTTAGATTTGACGACTAAGGTGTAGGTAGTATATAGTTATCGAAGCATTTAAAATTAAATTATCTTCTACTAAGAATTGACTTTGTTAAAAATAGACATAAGTATGTTGTGCATGTACATTAAATTGCACTTGTATGTACATTAAATTGCACTTTGTGCATATAGGAAATGAATAAAATGGAAATTCCGTTCGAATTATCAGAAACATGTTCTATCTTGCATTACACATTCCGGAAGAGTTTCAGTTTGTAAAAAAGAGTTCAAATAATCGATGCAAAACTAATTTATTTTTATGTAACATGCAAAAATTATCATTTTACCTTCAGTACTGTTAACACGTCCAGAATCAAGCGCGGCTACTATACGTAAGCGTTCATAAATGATTTCTTTACATGTAAACGTTATTTCTGCATTCACACTCACATCTATAATTTACCAATCATTTATACGACAGATCATTTAAATGAGCTTTAACATGGATCTCATATATGCATGTCCTATGTAAAGAAACTTATACAGAAACTGCATTGAGCTTAAAAATAAAATTTAAATTAAATTAGTAGCATCCTTTCAATTAACATTTGCTCATTTAGAAGTAACCTTCATACTGTCAAAGGACTTTTTAAATTTCCATCAACTTCCACATTTGCTTGCTTGTACAACTTGTATGTGTGTTCGTCTGTATCCCACATATTTTTGATCTGCTTCTTTCTAGTTAAATACATTTGTGATTTGCGAGTTTCTCTGTCAACACAAAGACCAGATTTTATCAGAAGTACTTCTATATACGTTTGGTTTAATAAGTTTCATTCTCATCGGCTAACACTATATACTACTAAATAATTACACATAATATACAATAGTTCAACTTTTCATTTGCATGTTAGTTTAATACTGTACCCTCTATATACAAAGTGCACCACTGCAAAAATTAAGATCAATACGAACAATAAAATAAAACAAGTTCAATACAAATATTCTTTGCAAATAAGGCATGTAATATACATAGCTATATATTTTAAAAGTTGAAATGAGAAAGTGTACATTACTTCTACTATTATCTATACAAATATGTAATATGATAAATACATTGAAATTACAAGTGCCACATGTACGAAATGAACGATATTATTGCAATTACTATAACAATGTGCATATGTGAGTGAGTGAAGTGCAAAGTAATATTGAATAAGTGTTAAGTATACGCTCAGGTACAATGCAATTATATTATGCGTCCCTATATACACTCTCAGTAATAAAGGTAGCCACAGCACTACTACTCAAAGATGTAAAGTAAGTAGTTGTAGTAGTAGGGAGCAACTTTCAATATAATATAATAACGCAAACATCATAAACATTGTACATGAGAATTTTCTATAATACCTACACATACTACGTACATACCATATACATTACATTTCACACAGAGCTACATGTTTTCTACAAATATTGTATAGTGGTAACTCAAACTTCTCTATATAGTTGCCAGAGTTGTTTGTGATTTCTCGCTTCTCTGCTTATTTGTATCGTGCAGGTAGGTATAGATCGATGGTAATAGACTGTACAAACTACCTGATTCATCTTCACAGTTTACAAACAACCGTGTAATACAATAATACACATTGCTATCTGTAGAAACCCTTCTGAGACTTTGTATATACGATACACAAATAAAAGCTACTGGCTGTATGAATTGTGGTGCTTAATAATAATTCTTGTATGTGGCTGAATGAATGTATGTCGTGGTGCAGCTAAAGCTAAAGGCAACAGCCAAGATTAAACTTTAGTATAGTAGTAGTACCGATCTTCATTTGGCAACAGACTTGTTGCATTAGTGGTATAAGACCATACTACTACTACTTTAAGACAAAACTTCTATTCCCCTTTATATTTCGATTGAACATAAAATTGTCCATATCTGGTGTGTACTTATTCTATATACTTCATACACTACTGAACATACACACGTAGTAAATACAAAGTTACAATGCACTTTCTTCCATATATGTACAATAATAGTAATAGTCGTAGTAGTAGTAGTAGTATCTGTATAATATGAAGGACTACTGGTTGTATACATACTGATTATTACTTAGAGCTACTACTACTTACTGCAAGTGTTGGAATGGACTTGAGAGTAGTTGGTACTACTAGAATGAATGTATAATAATAACAAGCTTTGGCATTATAATATTATGCCCTACAACAACACACGATACGATACATACAAAGTTTACAAAGCCAGACGCAGACAGAGGGTTATTTTGTTATAGTGTCTTGTGTGTGTGTGTGCTTAGCATTCATCAGCATAGGGAAGTTTGGTAAATAAATATAGTCATTTTTATTTTACGCTGAGAGATTGATTACATATTTAGCAGTGTATGGGATCGCGTACAATTAGAGACTATGTGATGCAGCTATTGACGTCTATTTACACATATCACATGCATTCATTATTATTGTACTTATTATACACACAGGATTTTTTAGAAGTGTTTGATACTAGACAGAAATGTTTATCAGTCAAAAATATTTTTCACAAGTTACACTTGTATTCAAAGACTGCTCTTCAATGTTGTTGTGATACATTTAAACACACATAGTACATATATAGAATATAGACATCTTCTAAACGTGAAGTATTTATTTATCAACCTCTTATTGTAACTCTGCAAACGTGATTGACAATTTAAATCATACAATACCTCTGAAAAATGTGTACGTAACGATTGTTTTTGTAGTTTTTCATTCGTCGAGTTGTTTCATTGTTAATTGTTAGAAATGGCTCACCCCTGTTGTGGATTTTCTCTCAGAAATGCTACACTACTTGTTGCAGTTTTGGAAATCGTAAGTTTTTAATATATAATATGCAATAACATAATTTAATGAACCGTATCATATTATAGGTTTATTTCAGTGTCAATCTACTAACTAATGTGTATAAGGATTGTCTTAAATGCGCTATTCAATAATAGATTGTATATAATGTAATATAGTTCCTTATTGCGACACAATCATCTAATTACTATTAAATATTAGAATACATTGGAAAATAATATCACTTAAGTAATTTATGGCGCGTTACATATTATTTTTCTATGTGCTTAAAGTTAATGTACATGACACAGGTAGGTACATACATAGCAGCTATGAAATGACTAGTAAGTATTCCTGTGTATTAAACAAGTCTATGTTTAAGAGGTATTATGGAATACGACTCGACTTAAGTTTCGGTACATTAATTTATTGTTAGTGAAGCATAATTTTAAATGCGTGTCATTTGTGTGACTAAATTATTTTGTTTTTTCAGTTGGGAGACCATTTTTGGAGCTCTTTTTACCGTTGCATGTCTCTTAATCGTTACTTGTTATCCAGAAGACATTAAGAAACTATTGAACAAGGATAATGAACAATTACAGCAGCTACTACGTCTTCTGGAGCATTCATGTAACGGGAAATCAAATCCATGATAATAATTACAGTTATTTGCTTTGCAGAATGCAAATCAAATTTTTGTCAACCCTGAAAATAATATGTATGATATCTTGTGTGATTGCAGTAATCGTGCTGGGGTTCTTCACATTCATGGTCGTCATTTGTTTAATGGAATTGGCATTAGCTACGTTTTTAATAAAAGGCGCAAGACAGGTAAACGCTTTCCTTATATTCTTAACATAAGTTTATACATTTAAGGGCAGATACCTATAGACAACCATCTTGTAAATTCTTATGAACTAATGCCTTTACTATTTACCTACACAGAGAAAAGTAAAAAAATGTGAAATGTGGTGGAAAATCAAAATCATCGTCCTTATCGTCGCTATTGTTTTTATTGTGGGGGCTGTGGCCTTTTCGGAGAGCCGACTGGCAATTGCAGTGTCTGGAATTCTTGGACTGTCCTATCAATTTTATACCGTTTGGATTGTCAGATCTTTTATCAAGGAAGTTCGTTTCGGAAGGCAAATAAAGAATCCCGGAGACCAAGAAGATCGTTTTACAAAAATTTAAATACTCTTAGCCTTGTTTTATCACTGTTGACTCAGTTTCAAAGAAATCAAAAGACTTTATTACATAATATGTAGTGTTAAGCTTTAGATATAAACTTTTTGTCAAAATGAAGGGGTTAAAATATATTATATCAAACAGTTACGGTTACATACTACTGTACAATGACAATAATGTATGTGTCGGAGAAATTTATTCATTTTATCTCACTTGTTTCCAGTTTTAGAAAATAAGCTAATATTTTATAGATTTAAACATAGGTATAATACTTACTTTTAGTGCTTACAAGTGCTTATAGGTACTAGTACTAAGCACTAAGATTTTTAAAATATAACTTTTGTAATGTTATATATATATGGTATTAATATACCTACATAAGGTTGCTACTATAAAGCTGTAGGTACTATTATATGCACACACTGCAGCCAAAGCTAAGCCAAAACCATTTTAGCAGCATGTCAGTAGAATTTATGTATTCTTTATTCTCGAATAATTGTTGTAAGAACAAATGAAACTATTTATTTCATATAAAGAAATTGACTGAACATTACATTTATCACATAGTAATTATTATACTACATAAAATATTTATGTACTTATTAATACTAAGTCATGTCTACAAAATAATTGTATGTAGCTCTTTAAAGAACTTTAAGTAGACGAATTTTAAGAAAAGAAATTATCTGTGAATTAGACATTGATCATGGATGATGATGTATTTTAAAATACAATACAGATCTGACAAGTCAGATAATTTAGCACATTTTATTACAGCAATACTTTAATTGTTTTGTATGTGTTTTGTGTATAGATGATAATTCAAAATATACTGCTGTGTAAAGCTATTATAGCTATAGCACTTATAATATTATAAATACATTTATATACTACATTATTATTGCCAACTGCATAATTTTCGCTAAAGAGTAAATAAATTATGAGAGAGTAGTCGATACGTATTTTAGCAAAAATTACATGCAGGACATCACAAAGGACCAAAGATTTCTTAATTAGGTAATACAGATACGATAATCTCATTGTTATTATAAAATACAATATGACATACTTAACACGGACACTTACGTTACGTTATCCTTAAATCTGGAAACATTTCTGTACGTTTCCCTATAATATACGTTTACATTTACTTGTGAATAAAAACTATAGGTGATGAGTTGTTTGTTAAACATTTATATTGACAATAATTATCATACCGTCACGTTTACATTCGTTTATGTGTATTTTGTATGACCAGAATCTCTAAAATATGTATCAATTGTATAAATCACATTGCTGTAACATGTTAAAACTCTGTGAGTATTGAGAGTAACTATTTGAGCAATGGTTTATGATTGTCTTGATTATTTTCTGTAAAGCTATATATATACGATATAAGAACATTATAATAGACACAGCCCGGATTTTTATGGTTTGTTTATTTTGTACAAATAAATAGAGGTAAATATTTATGACCTATTCGTTACACCTAAATTGGCCTTAACTTGAGTATTCTTGCAGTCACAGAAGAACTCGTCGTTGCTCTGAATTGTGAACCTAAGAATTTTGTCGCACTTCCACCAGTAGCAGAATTTGTCTTGTCATTAGAGACGGAAGCAACAATGTTAGAATTTTCTGGCTCAACCGCATTTTCAGATGCTCCAGATGCAGCAACACATGAGCTCCGGGTTGAGGAAAAGAATCCATCTTTACATTTGCAGTAACTTTTGCCGTCATCAAAGTGGCAACGGGCATTCGTTACACAATCCCTCTCCCCGATGTAAACGTTGCACTCGGTTCCAATTGCGCCAACACAACGGTCACGATTTTTGTCGTAAACTTGTCTTGCTGGATGTAAACATTCACACTGTCAACAGATGGTTAAGCAAATATTAACATTTTTGCATTATTCATTGTATTATAATTTCTGCATATCATGCTCTATCTGTAATATTCCATAGTACATGCATACCTTACCTGCTTATACGTATATTATATACCAACACTGCTACTGTATGTACAGCATTATAAATTAGCATACAAATAAGGAATATATGGATGTTAATTATCTATTATCTTGCAAGGTCATATAGTATGTGTAGGTATGTATGTACGTGCGCATATTTCTAATAGCGTGTACTTACAAGTCCTTTTCTGCAAAACATCCATTTTCCGTAGTTGCACCAGTCTTCAGAAGGGAAACATTTTTCTCCATGCTCAAAACGAGTGGCTGCTAATACAATGCTGGTGAATGCAAGGGATGCAATTGCCCACGTCCAAGATTTTGTATGAAATCCCATATTGACTGTGTGTAAAAATGATAGTAGAAAATTATACATGTGTACATACAAAAAAGGTTTGCATAATATCAAGTACCTATATACTTAAGTACTGTAAATACGACATTATTAATCATCAAGGCATGTCCGATTACTTAATGTCCTCAACCTCATTGATGCCAATATTTACAATGCAGCTTTTCACGATTATTTATTGCCAAATTAAAATATTATCACATTAAATATACCACGAGCCACGAGGGTAGTTTAATGCGTGCAGTAGAGCTTTATAATAATTGGGACTCATTAATTGTCTAGACGGTCGATTTTAAGCCGGTTTAAAATCGATTATGTATCCAATACCCATGCAAGTAATAAAACATCATGTACATATATTATACTACTAATGTGATATGTCAGCACAGCACTTACCGTAGGAAATGTTGAAACACTTAATCTGTTAAGTAAGCTTATTCTTTCGAATTGGATTTGTAGCACACGAATGAAACTGATAAATTGTTATTCACTTAAATATACATCCTTTTACAGTAGATATTATGCAAAAGTGAGACACATTCACGTTTAAAATAATATCTGCCAGTTGTTTTCATGTACATTGTGTCTTTTAAGGCTAAAATTTATTTTAAAGCGAATAACAAAATTGAATTCTCAATATCAACTCACTCAGTTGCTTGCTGTACACAAAATGGCACAACTTTGAACATTTGCATTGAAATTATGATAAATAGTAGGTTAGGTATAAATCTACTTACATAGGAGATGCAATAAGAGTAATACGACATTTACACACGCCTTAGTAGTAACATTACAGATAAAAAATGTTTTGTATATGTCAGTCATTAAGAACTATGTCAATAAAAATGTCAAAATGCTGCTATCATAACTTACTGCTCCTAGAATTTCAAAAAGTACAGCAGATCATTATTTCGTCTGTGTAGTTACCGCACATACGATTTTATAAATGCAATATTATACATTCAGTAGGTACCTTTTGCATGTATGCAATTTACATGTGCACACACAAAATGCAAACGTAAGTAGGTAGGTATAATAGAGTAGACAGTAGGTAAGGTAAGGTACATACTTCCTAAATATACGCTGCATGCAACTAATAATAAGTATAACACACTTAATGTGTACATATTCTACAGTTGCCATCGTTGGTGTCCACAACAATAATACTATTTAATTCTTGCTTTGATAATTATTAAACAGTTCTGCTTTGTTCACGTTACAAGGTTCAAGTGTGACAGCATGAGCACTGAATAAACCAATAATTATTAGTATTAATCTCTTTATACGTCACACAATTGTATACACATGCTTACAAACACGTGCTTATTACAACCAAGTAGTGTTTACAAAATTCTTAACATAACTCATGCAAAACCTCAATAATTATTACAAACTTAAACTATATATTATTAGAAGTTCACTATACTATT
>JABASD010002305.1:0-28154 GCA_019776165.1 Pogonognathellus flavescens
TTCTGTTTTAGCTACAACGAGGACTAAAACAGAAGTACAGCGAAGGAGGTTCGAGCACAATTTTGGATTCGCGCGGAGCGTGCTATGAGGACGAGCAAGGATTTCCATCCTGCTCACAGTACACTCGTAGAATTTTCATTTTATTTATTTGCAATCACTTACGTTAACTTATAGGTTTATATAATAATATAATACTAATGTAAGATTTTAAAAGAAAAATATTCTTTATAGTTATCCAAATCAGTTTATTAACAATAATAATTATTATGGTATGTTTTAAATATCTGCGTTAACGATTAATTATAAAATGGAATGCATGCAAATATTCTATCTCAAACAATCATGAACCTTGACGAATAGTTTTAAACGCTCTAATAGCTTCGAAAATGTAATTAACCATAGTTTTGTTAAACCATACACATTTTTTCAGTACTTCTTATTATTATTATCTATAGTTTTTTAGGAATTTTGAATTATTATCCCTATTCATGTGAAAATGTATGTGTATGCATAGTAGCGCCATTTTCACCACTTACGTTATTACAACTAAAACCTGTATAGTTAAATAGACTTGTTTATATAATAAAGCTAACTTAACAATACAGTCATCACGGTTTGCCTATTTCTTTTTTATTATGTGTCGACCAGCATATTATTATACACATGCATGCTATGTACATACCTTATATTATGTGCTATTGTTTATCAACAATGCAAATGTGTTTTGTGTGTCTGTCAAACGTATATGCAAACTTGCCGTTGATGTTATATTATATGTGAGAGTTATGTTAGATTGTATAGAATGTAAATCTATTGAGTTCTCAGTATGGATTTACATCATTATAATCCATGACTTCACTACTACTGCACTACTGCATTGGTCGTGGACGCCTCATTACTTCATTTACCTAACTTATCCCATACAACTAGCAATAGTAATCTTACAAACCAACCTGAGTAGATATAATCGAACGAGCACAGTTCTCAAAGTTCTCATGCTGTTTGTACAGTCTCATCTTCTTTACAGAGCGGTGAGGACAGTGAAACTTTTCCTCTTCTTGGCTCTCTGACTGCTAAGTACATTGACAATTTTTTATTACTCTCAACCTATGTCACTAAAAATATTTTGCGCATCTGCGACAAGTTTCGCACTAATCTTTTAAGATAAGTGACGAAAAGGGAATTCCTTGCTCGTAAAATGAAGGAATAGTACTTATAAATTATTTTCTGCAAGTTGGTGTGATTTACCTGGGAGAACCTGGACTTTTTACCTTTAACGTGTCTGTCTACGATATCTACATCTCAGTTGACAGGATCAAGTGCAACGAAATAGTTTAATTGTTAAAACATTCTCCGTAATGAGTATAAGAACACTAAGATCCAGCGGGGGCAAAGGAGCTCTAGATCTTCCTCCGAGAAAAACGGTAATTTCAAAATAATTCTTTTACATTACACATGCAAAGGTGCAAATACTCCTATCCTAAATTCCTAAGGATATAGTAAGTATAAGTTTCACTCTTCCATTTATTCAGTAATTTCTTCAGAACTAATTGTAAATCATTTGTCAATTGCTTTTTATCTTATTGACGGACTTTGCATATTGTGGATCGAATCTCTCTTAAGTTCAGACTTTATCTCTCTTAAGTTCAGACTGACTATTTCATTAATTTATGAATGTGTTTAATTTTTTACTAATACAATTCTGATATGAACATAAACATACCTAACAGTGTAATTACTGTATTATTAAAGAGATACCAATTACCAACTCCAAATACCTAAGTATCATACATAATACATACATACCTCTTTCCCTAAACCCTGTTATATTTTCATCTGTAAATATTGAAATAATATTAAATTAATAGAATGACATATTGTTTGCATTGCATGGAAATGAAACAAGTACAACTTTTTTGTCAACATGATATGTATTTGCAAATAATTTTACTCACAAAGAGTACACAAGACATATTATATACATTACAGTGAGTAGACAAACAGTATCACGCTCATAAATTATACTTACGAAGTTTGTAAAATGATAAATAAATAGGTAGCAAAATGATTAGTAACTTTCATTAACAGTTAGGAATAATAACCTAATATCTTCCTGGTATTTAAATTACATAACATTCTGATTAATTTCATGAAGAAGTGAATTGTGAATAGTATTCTGTTATTGTTAGCGTTAGCATAAGTAAATTGTTTTATCCATCAGCACGTACATGTATACATACATAAGTATGACGTATGGCGAGTTCATGAACAATTAGGTCATCGTAACTTTCAAACCAAACCCACATAATATCTCTGCCACACATGAATCATATACAATGGTAGAAAAACTATACCTACATATCTAAGTACTAATTTACCACAACAATAATTTGTTAATCTAAGCTTTACCTGGAAATACCGTTAGTTTTGTACGTGAGGGAGCAAACAGAAATTAATAAACAATAATTTGTTTAATGTTTGCGCAGGTATAAGTTGATGAGTTACATATTTTTTATAATTCTCAGAACTAAATAATATGAAAGACAGATACCCACACTAAGCGAAAGTAATGTGTGTAATTTTATTTTTCATATGAGTAATTTTAACACTTAAATGTCTCATTCACCCTGTCCTGAAACAGTCATACACTTAACAATAATAAATAGTTACTTACATTTAGTTTGGATTGTATTCGCCGTGTTTTCCATTAGAAAGTAATTTGGATTGTACAGAGCCATGTATTATTTCATAATGAAGAAGCGTGCAGCATTAATTAACATCAATCACCCTTACAAATGACATGCGTGTTGTAACACGTAGTACTTGCGTAGAAATGAATACAGGAGTAAATAATAGTAGTATTTAAATATAGAATATTTATCTCACATATCAGTATCATCATTAAGTATCATTATTGTTTCAGGTGAAGGACACCACGAGTCAAGAAACAAAATGCGAAGAATTTGACGAAATCCTGGATGTGATTGGTTCGCAAGGGAAATTCCAGAAGTTTTTTCTGTATTATGTCTTGTCGCCAATTTGTGCATTGGAACCTCTTCTTTCACTTAATGTCATATTCATGCTGGCCGAACCTGACCATTGGTGTTTTGTCCCTGGACGGGGTAACGACACTAGTATAGACACATGGAAAAATCTCACTTTACCTTGGTAAGACTAGTTATGAGGCGTAAGATCAATTATCCCATGTGCATACTAATTACAACACACACACACACACTGCCTATGCACATGTATATACGGGGATAGTCATAAACCATAAATTCGTCATCAGTATTATAATACCAACCAGGGATAACACAATTCATCTTTCATTAAATATTCAGGTCAAGCCCAAAATCATGGAGCTTATGGCCTTCTTATGTTACAAGCAAGTTTTCGAATATTCGAGGTGACCTTCAATTTTCACGCCTTCAGTATCGGTCTATTAGTTCTTCACCCTTAATTCGTTATTTGCTTTCTTATGTACGAGTAGACGATAAAAAAAGCCACAAAAATTACCAAGGAGTAAGTTTACATTGTTTGCAGGATGATTGAGCGTTTATTTGTGCCATTCTTAGTATTTATATATACTTTTCTGTACATAGCAATGGAAATTAGGAAATTACACTAGAAATAATATGATACATGTTACACACATTTGCAGTTAGTCAATCTACTATTTGTATCTTTGTATGTGCAAATTGCATTTACAATTGCATGTACAAGTTTTCTGGTCTGAAAATGCAAACTGCATTTTAAAATCCAGAAAAAATTGTTACACATTTTTAAATGCATAGTATGTGTGTGCAGAATACCAGAAGTTATTGCTTGAGCATTTTATTAGCATGCTGCATCGAAAGCTATTTCGTTTGGCCAAAGATGAATTATATTCGTACTTAACTACATTTTACATTAGGTTGGTCATGCTTATACAAGGAAGTGTATAGGTTTATGTCTGTTATTATAACTGAATAGAAATTTTGCAGGGAAGAGGGACCGGATGGACAATTACGAGTGAGCCAGTGCTATATGTACGATGCAAATCGAACGAAAGTTGAGTGTAATGCCGGATGGGAGTATGATACAAAAGATTACGCGTCGACTCTACCTACAGAATATAATTGGGTGTGCTCGAAATCTCATTATGCTACCGATGCGTTCACTCTGGCTGCTGTAGGAAATGCTTTCGGAACTATTGTCTACGGGGCACTTGCAGACAAGTAAGTATCTACTTCATGGTCTAATGTACATTGTAGCAACATTAAATGATGGTTATAGCATAGTTATCATTTCCTATCCGTACCAAGCAATACCGGTGTTCTGCTAATTGTTAAAGCCACTTATATGCACGTGTATAGTGTAGGCATTAGCAATAATATTTTCACATTAAAGTAATATGAAAACATTGTAGAAATGTTAATCTGTTTGGTAATGAATTGGTTGCTCTTATGGAAATCGAAATTCTCTCTAGGATTGGGCGTAAACCGATATTCTTCATATGCATAGCTCTCAATGTGTTTGGCCGAGTACTCAGTCTGTTTATTCCACAAAATTTTATTGCATTCTTAGTGATGCAATTCATCATAGGCACTGCTTTTCCTATGATGTTTATAGCACCCGCAATGATAGCGGCGGAAACCTCAGACAAAGGTGAACCTTCAACTTAAAATAAAATTTAATTCGAAAAGTAAATTCCTTAGTAATAGTACTTACGAAATCTAAAATAAGTTTTATTGTTACCGATAGGTGTTACTTTACCCAGCGAAAATTCATGTTAATGTGTTTTCTTTATTACTTATGACAGTTTTCAGAGCATGGATTTATTCGGTGACATGGATGATATGGGTAGTGGGAATGGCGTTTTTGCCTTTTCTTGCTTGGATTTGCAGAACTTGGTTTCTCATCGGGATATTGACTTCCGCACCTTGGATTATCGTTTTACTTTATTACAATTGCATCCCGGAGTCGCCCAGATGGTTAGTCTCCCAAGGCCGAATTAAGGACGCAACGATTATTATTAGAAAAATTGCAGAAGCAAATGGAACATCTGATAAATTATCGGAAACGAAACTTGACCGTATGCTGAAGGAATTGATAATCAAACAAGATCAAAGTGATCAGAGTGTTGGTGTGTGGACATTATTTACCCGATTCACACTCGCCAAAAACACACTCATGTTGACCGTTTCATGGTAAATATAAAACTGGCTAACTGCAGTGTACTGCTTTTCCTATTTAAGTGCCTTTATCTTAAAAAGGAAAGACTTTTTGCCAATTTTTGTGTTATTGTATTTTACAGGGTGATGAATGCAGTGATCTACTATGCAATTACTCTGAATGTTTCCAACATGGCAGGAAATCAATTCGTCAATTTTTTCATTCTAGCTATGATAGAATTGCCTGCAGGTTACTTGGGAAGTGTCCTGGTGGATAAAGCTGGACGTAGATGGATCCAAGTGTTATTTTTCTGCATATGTGTGCTTTCAAGCGTTGTCGCTGGCATTGCTGTCTCATATCCTCATCTTTCAGTGCTGATGATCGTTGCTGCTGTCGCCGCAAAGTAATTTACGTTTTACATGGTTTCGCAGTAAATATTAGTAACGCTGGCCAGACAAATTACAATGACACGCTAACTTTTTATATGCGATTTTTTTTGTTTCATGCAAATAGGTTTGCCATTACGTTGACATTCTTGGTAGTGTATCTTCAAGGCACGGAAATTTTCCCGACACAATTGAGATCAACGGGAAGTGGATTTGCCTGTACTGTGGCATCGATTCTTGGAATTTTTACTCCTTACATTGTATTTTTGGTGAGTTCAATTTTATTTTTCATTAAGAGGAGACATAGATGTGTATAATAAAACTTTTTACTTAAATATTAAATACCAATTGTTTAATAATTTTGCTTTGATTGTGTCCATTTTAGGCCAGGTATAATTTAGGAGCACCTTGGTTTGTTGTTGCCGCTATGGCTTTGGCTGGAATGCTAAGTTCATCTTTTCTTCCGGAAACCTTAAATCAGAGTCTACCGGTTAGTGTGGTATACATAACATTTTTTTTGCAAAAACAAAAGATCTAATTAGTATATCATGGATTGCATTTTCTTGTTTTAAGGAAACATTGGATGATGCAAACAATTTCGGGAAGAATAATAAATTTTGGAGTTATCTTCCTGCGAATCCGAAAACAATTACAAAAAACTCCGAAAAGCCGTGATATGAAAAATGGTATATATTAATTATAGTGATATCAAGGATTTTTAAATGAAATAATACATAAAATACTTATAAAAAAGCAAAGCACAAAACAATAGAACTCTCGCATGTAAAACTGAGTTTTTACATAAAAAACTGCAACTGCTGTGTGACTGTTCTCAAGGTTGCTTTTTACACTTTTTAGAAACTATTGTAATACAGATAACAGATCTGTAATAGCAATGAATGCTTTTGATGCCCATTAGCCACAATGATGTGATGTGTATACGAACTCAACTCATGACCATTACATTTCCTTTGTATAATTCTTTTTCGTGCCCAAACGTGTGTGAGACCTGAACTTGAACTTGTATTTTATATCTCCGAATTGTATAACTTTCCACATACCACATCACATATGTAAGAAGTGAGATTTTACATAACTATCTTGACTTAGGTTTAATTTCATTTCTTTAGACTCTTAACCAAATGATTCCCATTGAATTATTATTGTAGTAATACTAATAAATAGCCATCATGTCCTATATTATAAGTTCCTACAATTGATAATGTCTGTAGAGCAATCTTTATACTATTTTGTATGTCAACTTTATTCATCACTAGATACAAACGAGTGAAAATATCGTTTCATGTTTGAAAATTGCATTAACAAAGTTAAACATTCATGAAATCACTATGAACCATTTGAACCTTTATTTATCATTAAGAGTTGTGCATGGCGGTTCCAAGTTCAACATTGTACAGCACATCAAAGGATTTGTGTTATGATTTGAAACTTCAGATGAATTATGATTTGTTCCTTGATCTTGGGAAACATTTGCTACATCTTTCACGAAATCAACTTGCTTTGATTCTCGGATAGAAACAGTACCGTTTGAAGAAGGCGTTCTAAGGGCGTTCTTCAGCTTCGATGTTAAAGAAAAAATTAAATTATGGGACATTTGAGACACAAATATTTTTGTAATAAAATCGATTGTAATAATTGGAACAAAGTTACTTGATGGGCATAAATTTCAGTCGAGTCATTTTCCTCGTCATGTTGTAAAATATCGTTTATCCAAAACCTATTCCTTCCTATTGGACTTCCTACGACCAAATCCGAAGTGTCACTTGAAGTATTTCCCAATGAATTGGATGAGTTGGCCTTGGATAAAGCTTTCAAAAGCAGTAATGAATTGACACGATCCGAATCAACATCATTAGATTCATCTTCTTTATAATTAAAAGCTGACATCTCTATTCTTTCCGCAGCAGTCAAATTCGAATTCAACAGAGTGGTATTGCCCTTCTAATTAAATTCCGAATGTTTGGATTAGATATATAAAAATTAGACATGTTGGTAATACTTATATAAATCTTTGTAATACTCAATCTGTAGAATGGGTAAAATTACATTAGTTCTTCCCGGCTCTTCTGATTCTGGAAACATATCTTTAGATTTCATGGCAGCCTTTATTCTATTTTCCAAATCTTCAATGTTAACTCTCGTATTTGAAGCTTGATGTTGAGGGGTTCCATTGTAGCTTATAGTATCTATTTCTTGATTGGACTTAAAAACTGTGTATGTATGAGTATCGTTTAAACTGATCCCGGATTCCCCAGAGTGTGTTGTCACGCCCGACTCTTTTTTATTAGTAGACATTATAGGAAGACTCTTAGCTTGACAGGCTTGAGACTGTAGAGGACTAAACTGAGTGTCCTCTATGCCAAATTCTGAATGTTGACGAATAGGATTCTTCTCACTGTATTCTTTAAGAAACTGTGCCCACAGTTCTTGTTTTCTTTTTACACTTGTCCTTACGTCTGTATGGCTAGATTCTATCTCTAAATTAACCTCATTTTGCGGAATATTACATTTCACAACACTCCCCGTTGAATTTTCTCGGTTTATCTCATTCTCGAACAAAGTTTGCATTTGAGTACCAACATCAGTTTTTCCTGGAGAAGATACTGCATAGAGTTTTTGTGGAACGTATGAAAGGTCGTGATTCATCATTGGAGCCGATTTCGAACGAAATGCATTATGAACGGTATCTACTAATTCTAAATCAATTAACGGGATATTTTCATATCGAGATAAGGGTTGAAATTTCTTAAAGGTTCCCGGATCACTGATTACTCTATCGGGATACATTTCCCAGACTTTTTGTTTATCTTTCCCAATATTTGCTCTTCGACTGGGTTGCTTGCTTATAACGTGACTAGCAGTAGTGGAATGATGATGTGCATCATATTTAGAAGTTCTGTCTGGATTCAGTTTCATGTTTGTTTCTATATGACTAGCATTATTTGCGTTATTAGTGTTACTGGCATTATAGGGTTCGTTGTTATTAGGGGGGATTTCTATGGTACTTAAATAGGTAAAACTGGGTGGTGTTTTTAGAGGTTCATTATCGTTTAAAGAGTCCTGGAATGAATCCCCATTGCCTTTTTCTTGGCTTGACCTGTGGGAAGTTGAACTCTGTAAAATACAATGGGATGCTGTTCTACAAGAAGAATTTCAGTTGAATCAACTTCTTCTAAAAAATTTTAAGGTGACAAACCTTTTTTATTTCCCGACGACTTGTAATCTCTGTAATGACATCTTCCTCATCAGATTCTTCATCCGGTTCTATAAGCCTGTTCGATTTTTCCGCTTCCATCAGTTTACGCTTTTTACGTTTCGAATGACAGAAAAAGGCCAACCCAATGACACAACATGGTAGAATCACAAGCAAAATAAGTAAAAGAGCCTGCCAAATAAAAAACTTTCGTAAGATTGAAACCTTGGCCGTAATTAATTTCAAAAGTTTCTTCGTGGGAATATTTGCGAAAACTTACTGTAAATGTGTACATGGTATCATTGGTACGATCCTCAATTTCTCCTTGGGATGATCGTACATTACACATTTGATAAGGCATTTTTTCAGGGTCAAATTTTTTGGGGTCGAAATTTTGAGACAACCAATGCTCGTCACATTGACAGTGACCATTATCCATCATTTTTCCATGAACGCAAACAACTTTCTGATAAAAAATCATAAATTATTGTATTAACGTGCTATTTCCAAGTAGGTGCACAGAAAGTACAGATATGCACTGATGTTTAAGAATGAGAAAGTTTTATTACAATCGGTTCAACTGCTTTCGTTTGTCTCACTGCTATGTTGTTAGTGTCATTAACTCCTGCCCTCATTTCCTTTGTGAAGGAAGTTATAACTTTAGAGGTGGGAGACTGTTTTCGGCACATATTAGTCACAGGAGAAAGCATCTAGAACAAAAATATTTATTTGCTAACTCATTGATGATACTTTTCAGAACTGTATGGAAATGTTATGTTGTTCAGCATAGATAGAGTACCATGTTTTCGCCATCGGAACAATCTGGAGTAATTTCGCAAGATTTTTTCTCCTGATGGTAAAAACTTCGGTGTCCAGAGTAATCTAAAACACACTGCCTACTTTTACACTTCATAAGGAGGTCTTGATCCAATATGTCACACCTTTTGCCATTCTGATTTGTAGATTTTCCTTCTATTACAGCTATATAAATATTTTTACAATTATATTTCCTGAGAAATCTTGCATTATTCATGTAAAAGTTACGATGGACAAAAACCTATTTCTTGCAATACATGTAAACTTTGTTACTAGTATTTCAAAAATAATATAGTTTTGGACTACTGTAAATAGATTGAAGAACATCATCACTTGGTTCAGATAACGAAGTTACATCGAAGGCTATTCTTAATTCTATCGTTGACCCTGCATTGTCATTTTTGGAAGGTTCTTGTGACTGACAATTCACATTTAAATGGCATTCACCCTTTCTTCCAAATAAATGCTATAATCAAAATAATCAAATCAGATTCATTTGCACTCAAATCTAAAAATTTTAGTTGTAAATAGTTGAAAGCACATTATTATTGTTCTATTTGGTAGTAATGTACATACCATATTTATCCAATACATGGTTAAATTATAAGACTGGTTAGGTTGAAGAGCCTTTCCCAGACCACTACGCAATTTCATGCTCTGTAAAACAGAAACAGAATAGTGAAATCACAATAATATCCGGAAAGATTAAATATTATAACGTGTTTGATAAGAAAAAAGCGAAAGTGCAGCAGTAGCTACAAAATCGTACATTACAATCGTTGGAGGCGTCTGCATTAATAATGCAGCATTGAACCATACTTAATCTCACAATTTGGATGTGATTTCCTTCGTTATGAACTGTTGCATCTTAAGGGGAAAATCATTTCGATATTAATTTCAAATGCATAGTTGTATGAACTCATTCAATTAATTATTAAGATTTGAATTTCAGTTTTTGTTTCAAGTAGCAGGTGAGTCCACTTACAAAACACCATAGCCACATCTGTCTGGAGTGGAGATAGCGCTCCTGAGTTGGTGACAGAAATAGAAGAATATTTAGTACTAACTGTTCCGTACATAATGAGTAGAATAAAAAAACTTCTAAATGATTTGAATTGGAATATCATCACGAGTGTTAAGAATTATCCTTACTGACATTATTTTTCAAATATACAACTTATGCGTAAATACAGTTATTTGGTACGAGTCGGAACAAATTCGTAGCTAAAAAATGTTGTCTCCATTTCTGCAACATGCCATTGCAGGCGAATCTCATCACAACTGGAAATGCTCTCGTTGATACATCAACACCTGGAAACAAAATATACCATGCCTACAGATCCTCAATACATTTCAGTGTTACCAAGACACTGAAACATATAACTGTGTTCTAGTTTCCTTGCTGTGTACAATAAAGGAAAATAATTTTACCACAGGGAGAATTCTAAAAAAGAACATAATATGGGTCAATGTTGTCAAATGCAGAGTCGCATTGATCCTGATTCGGAAGACCTTTGCGGAGATCTCTTGCTCAGGCAAAGTCTTGCGGAGATTTATCCTGGTGATGATGCAGTGGATGTTTCCTCACGATGTCACCTTATTGTGAATAAGTAATGAGTAAAATAGGATGCAAACCTGAAAGTTAAATCTGTCTGCTTTTGAATTTGAAGACCGCCAATGTTTCAATATTACAAAAACTGACAATTCATGTTTTTAATACGTACAGTCAGTCAGCGGAGTTATACTGATGCTAACACAGTGTCACAGTTGACATTCTGATGTCATTGTAAATGTTACCTTGTCATAATTCACAACACATTGGCAGTTTTCACTTCGTCACTTTTTTGGACCGTTACAAATGGTTTATTTATTAAGTAGCGTAAGCTACTTCATAATTTGTCTGGAAGAATTAAGTGCCATATTATTAACTCCAATACCCGATGCAACCAAACATTATACATCATGGACTACGAACGATCCAACGATCTATTGCTTTCTGTAGTACAAAATTTAAATTTCAGATCTCAAAAATTAATGAGTGCATTAGAGACTTGTACAATTACGAATGCTTTTATTTTGTAAATAATATAGGTACCTAGGTACATTAAGTAGTTTCAAGTCTTAACATTCATTTTTCATTTCGAATTACAACCTTGAGTAGAAATAGCATGAATAACAAAAGGCGATGAAAAATGTCTTCCATTGTGAACTTGATCCCTATGAATAATACATCTTAACAGATAAGCATATACTTAACTACTACCTATATAAATAGCACTATATAGAATAGACCATGGCTGAAAACAAGTTGCATTGTTCGGAAAGTCCGGAAAGTAACTAAATAAACATGATTAAAGCGGCATTGTGTATACTGAGCAAATTAATTTCGTAGAATAATGTCTCCCTGCACAATCTTAATTTGCATAATACAGTGTATCATCAATCTTGGCAAGAAGGGCATATCGTACTCGCCCAATCTAGAAAATGTCCTACTTAGTATTCCCCATCAGTTCTATTTGAGAAAATGTATCTAATCCGTTGGACTGATTCATGTTCATGTTCTTTAGCGTGAGCATCAGATCCATTAGAAGTTGGAGGCTTCTCATTTCACATGTTGTATTCTATATGCAATACACATGCAGTTTTCCATTTAAGATAGAAGATTCCTTTGCCAAGTTACGTCTATGTAGTAAAATGTTACAATCATTCCAATGAAATGAGTTCTTGTATCCTAAAGTTGGCATGCACAGTAATATGAGTCTCGAATCTCGAACTGCTATGGGGAGACAATGAATACACCAAAAGAAAGTACCACAGATACTCTATCTCTTCCATTTCTTCATGGGAGGGTCTTTATTCTTTATAACTTCTCCTATCCCTACCTACTGTACCTACACACATACAAACAGCGAGTGAGCGAGAGAGAGAGAGAGAGCAATTTAGATGGAAAACTTTTTACTAGATGCACTTCTATAAAATAAAATAACAACACACATGCTCATATACTGCACTGCTTTTCCCATTCTTCCCGATACAATCATATTATTATTATGCATACAAAAACTCATACGATTACTCATACATAGAATATGATACACATTTCTTGCAGCCAACTCACAAACGAATTTTTAGTAGCATGTATTGGCATTTCAGATCATGGATTGTAAATATGAAATGGTGATGACTACGTTCTACCCATATGTGCTTACATTTCCGAAAAGTTCTGCACAAAAACAGTACTAAAAAGATAAAGAAGGAAATATAAAATACTACAAGAGTGACAAAATATTATCATCATATACTGAATACACAGCTACTTTATTACAACTACCGCTACAACTACAGCTCTACCCTGTTCAGTATCATATCCCTAACTGACTTGTAGATAATAATAATATTGCAGAATATTGTGTAATATACTTAATATTATCATTCCTCTATGAACTACCCATCTACCAGAGATACACAGTACAATATCTGAATTACTATTTGATTCCCGACATTTCTCAACTTAAATAACACTCTTACCATTATATCTTAACCTGGTGGTCTGTATTAAATATCTGCACAAGTTATAATAGTACACACTTCAAGTTGAACTATTTCCATTCATACAAAGAAAGTCTTACTTACCCTTACACTACATACACATACTATAGCAGGGCAAAAGTGTTTCCGCTTGTGATGTATTGGTGTAACATTATTTACGCGTAAGATATTTCTGGTGGGGAAAGTGAAGGAAAGTATTCTACAGACACAAACTACCATGATAGTAGTATGGGAACCTACAGATATCTTTCTGGTATGTACATATACAAAACATAACACTATTATAATACATAGACCCAAAAACACATATCTTTTAGTAAAAGCCTGTGTGTGTTAGTAAAATCATCGGATATATATATGAGACGGTATTTGTGTGCATGCCATAAGACTATTAGAGTGGTAATAGTGTTGGTATTGTAATATTGTGTTGTGAGAGGCGAGGAGAGGAGCAGAGTAGATTGTAGATGATGTCTGATATGCATTATGAAGAGCAGTGCACGCACACAACTGTAACTCAAGTTCCACGAACAGCTCAATATTGATTTTGCACAAAACTCGCTCCACACTTCTACAACATGCACTCCTACTACTTTCTCTACTACTACTCAAACTACTTCTACTTCTATCTATACCACATACGAGGACTCCTATTGTAGAACTACCAGTCTAGTAGTGGTAGTAGTAGTAGTAGTAGTAATATGTAATACTAATACTACTTTCTTCCACCAGTTAAAGTTCTACTAACTATTATCCACACTAGTAGTATTCCAGTAGTACTCTACTTGTATTACTTACAGTTACTATGTATATATAGGGAAAAATGAGCAGACACAGAGAAAATATACACACAGTGTAAAGGGAAAAGCTGTTTTAGACCAAAAACTAACAACATGCATTGCAAATACCAGACGAGAAGACACAAGTGGTAAGGAAAGTTAAAGCAAAGTGATTGTATGTATGTGTGTAGTCGTTTCTGGATTCATTCTGTCTTGCTGTGCTCTTGCTTTACAATATGTATTCCAAGTAGTCTGTGGGAGTATTCTTGCTAGGAGAATAAATTTAACTTTTGTAGTACGACCACTACGAGTCTTCTGGTTGTGGCCTTATATATATATGCTTTATACGTGAATGTAAAAGTATATATACAGGCATACAAAGTTGGATTTCCCAACCCTGATTTTCTTATGCGTTTTCTCTCGCTCTCTTTCTCTTCCTAGTTTTTTACTCAGAGTTGGGTTGGGATGGTGGTATGGCAGTGTGGTGTGGTCTGCTCCTCTTCTCTTGCTCTTCTTCTTCTTCGTCTTCTGTGTGAAATAACAGAGGAATCCCATCATTTCGCTTCGGAGATACACACGGAACACTTCTACGTGTAGCCACTTCTATTTCTACTACAAAATATTATATAAGAGCTCAACTAACTGCCCCCGCAATATTTTCACCGCTTATTTCTCCCATACAAATCCGATTCAATCATACCCAACCATTTTGACGGATGGAAAATTGACCCTTCTTCTTTACATCAGTCAACAATTTCTCTTGTGTAAGTGTCATGCTTTATTGTGTGTGTGAACTTCTTTGTATTACGTCATGTGTAGTTTGGTAGGTGCTCTCAAGTTTCATATCATTACTACACGACAAGATTTTCTGATCTGATTATTTAACAGGGGAATGGAAATATTCTACGTAATATTCTACTTCTTGTTAGTAGCTCCGACTAGTTACTTAGTTAGTTAGTAGCAGTCCAGTTCAAGTTTGAAGTTCTAAGTTGTGCAAGAGCGATATATACATAGTGGTATAAATAACACACGAACACGATAATAAACTCCGTTTGGGTTGCAACTTAAATTGCTGTGTTTGCTTTCTTCCCGACTTTCTTGCGAAACTTTGTTTTTCCAGAGTGAATTCACCGTTTGGTCAAGTCAGAATAGTAAATCATATACATAAAAGATTAAATGTGGTAGATTACGTGCGTGTGTGACTGACAAATATTAATTTGTGTCAGAAATTTATAACAATGTGAAAAACGATCTCTCCAAGTGAGAATTATAGTCTTGTTTAGTTTTCGTATCGACTGTGACTATCAGTACTACGTTTTATGTACAGGGATACCTAAGTACGTCGTATATCTGAGCTGAAATACATATAGAACATTTCTAATATTATTATTACTTGGAAAAACTGCTGGATTGTTTGGTTGAATGAGAAAGCTTTGTGCTCAGTTCGATTTCCATGTTAACTTGTTACGTACATACGTTTGCAGTTGTTGTTAGCGTTCGTTTACAAGGATTTTATTTATCGTGACTCGTGTGCTGCTATTTGTACTATCATCATATCTTTGTGCCATTACCAGTTGTTACTACTACAACTCCTTCCCACGTGGAGGGGATAAGAAATCAATGGTGAAAACTTTGTATTGCTCTCAAAGCTATATGTGCTACCTTTCTCTTCTGGCATGTGTATAGTTCAGATAGTATAATTTTTCACGGGCCTAGTATAATACTTACATACCATACCTATGAATACACGTGGGCAGTGGACTTCATCAATGAATGTGTGCATACAGACACAGACAAAGAAAAACTTCGAAGAATAATGCTGTGGATGGAAACAGCCAATACAAAGGTAAACCAATTTTTTAATTCCTCTTACTCTTTCATAACCAAAACGTAAACAAGTGATCGGAATCTGCTAACAATGATATTAAATAAGTAAATATGATTTGTTCAAAACATTAATGGTCATCGCGATATTATTATTATGAGAGATGATTTTTCTACACAAATGGATATTGATGCAGAAACTTCAGACTGTATGAATTTAAATTTGCAGTGACACTGAATAAAATAGAATGTCCAACTTTGGCTCTTTTTCACCATTGACCACTTTGGAATTGTCTCATTTCGAACTTCCTGAAGACCATGTCTTAGAAGATGCGATTAGCGTTGAAAAGGCAAAGAAACCGAAGAAAGCGAAAAAGAAAAGCAAAGAGAAAGTTTTATTGTTTGATGTAGAAAATGGATCTGAAATATTTGAATCGATTTCCCCGTCAGACCTCTCACAATCAGGAGGTACAGAACTCAACCACAAGAAGAAGAAACGAGTGAAGACCCTAAAAGAGAAATCTGTAGAAGAAGAGTCATTTCAATTTTTATCATGCGAATTAAAATACGGAATGGATTGGAATAAGGATGGGAGTGATATGGAGGATCTTGTAGCTGTGGCGAATGTAGCGATGAACGGAGATGATGGCTATCACAATAGTACAAGCAATAGTAAGAAGGAGAAGAACTCCAACTGTAAAAGAGATGGTTATAGTAATGGATTTGAAGGAAATGGAGACGCAGAGGATCAAGATGACGAGGAAGACGAAGATGATGGGGATCATCAACTCCAGGCAGACGATGAGTTGGATTTGGATGGAGATGACACAACCGCTCACAAGACATTTAAAGAAAGAGCTGTTGAGCTCATGAAAAAGACACAAGGGGAACACTCTCATTTAGTAAAAAGGACCCTCAGCTCAGAAGATTGGCTTTTCATGCATCGCATTATTCGCAAGAGTAAAGGGCTCAAGTAAGTTGTTTTCCTCATATACATTTTCCTTCTCTGCAATATTTACAGCCAGAGAGAAAAGACCCCAATCCTTAATCCTGTTCAGGAATACCAGGGTCTACGCAATAAAGGGAGTTAACGAACGATAACATTTTATTTCCTGTTACAGTTATGATTCCTTCCTGCCAAAAGAACATTCTAATATTTATTATGCATTGTATGAAGATCACGTTCCTTGAAACAATCATGACAATCGCATTCTGCTTCAGGAATGATTAATCATTGATCTCTCATCCAAATCGGTTTTTATTATATTTTCTTTTGTAGATACAGATATTCCTTAAATTCTCCTTGTTAAATAGTTTTAGCATATTTTTTAGCAACTACTTGATTTGGGTTTGCATCACAATAATATCTTGCATGCTTTGTATGCATCAACATTAGAGTGTCTTGTGTTCAGTGTAATAAATGAGTGGTGGTAACCGAATTGATAAGAAAGCTCATTTTGCGAAAATGATTCGTAGCCCTATATTTGGCATGAATTGCAAATGCATTGAATGATTTTGCCATAAATGCTAAAATATTTTCTTTATCCTCCCAACACTCCGAAGATAACTCGGTTCGTGAACAAAGCTACACTACATTTACATTTTATGTTTAGCTGACAGCATATTCGCAAAGTATATATAGGTACTCAAGATACAGCCGTTATCTTGCTGCGTGGTATTATACAATAACTTACTGTATGCATAATACATAAACACTTGGTATCTTTGATTTATTCTCAGATCAAAATTTATGATGAAGAATTTGGGTCCATATCTATTCGACTCGGATTATGTAAATGGGTGGAATTGTCAGCATTGCAGAAAAATGATATCCACTCCTGTAAAAAATTATGTAGATCATTTGCTAACAAACCATGGTCTTAAAGAAGACGACGATCCATTATTCCCTTGCGACATCTGCGGGGATTACGTCAAAAAGGATAAATACATTGTCCATTGGGTCCCACATTTGATGGAACATACTTGCCCAATCTGCAAAAAGACTTTTGCTCTCAATTGCCACATGAAGTATCACTATAAAGTTGTTCACGAAGAGGGCGAACAAACTTGTCTTCAGTGTGGAAAACTCATGAAAAATGATTTGGCTATGCGAAGGCATCTTCGATTATTTCACAGCAATAGAACTAACTGGAAGATTTGTGACATTTGCGGAAAGTGGTATGTGGAAAATGGATTTGGCTAGCATTCTGCACAAATACAGATAACAAAATGATATAATCTTCTTGGTTTGCATTGTAGAGATGTGTCAGCATATATACATTGAAATATATTCATTTTTTCTGGTTGATATTTATTTACAGTGTTAAATCTCGGTGTTTGGAACCTCACAAACTAACTCATAGTCAAGATCGTCCTTTCAGATGCGATGTGTGCAAAAAATGCTTCAAAACGCCTAGCACGCTATACCAACATCAAAAAGTACACGCTACAGATAGCCGAGCTCACAAATATCTTTGTGAATATTGTGGGAAAAGGCAAGTCACAAAATTCATTAATGAAATTAGACAGAGACACACCTCACCTACATTGTAGAAGAGTAAATAATATTGTATATTCTTGAAATAGATTTAAACATCACACAAGTTGGAATTTACATGTTGTGCGCATTCATGAAGGAGAATATGAACACGAATGTCCAGTGTGTCGTAAGAGGTTTCACAAACTTTTCGAGCTTAAGAAGCATTCTGTAAAACATTCCGAAGACCGTCCGTTTCCCTGTTCCACATGTGGGAAGCACTTCAAAACCAAAACGCATTTAAAAGTGAGATTATGAATTATTAGTAAGATCTATTCCATGCTAAATCCATGAGGTTATACTTCGTTGCAAGTAAAATAGAAATTATATGGGCATTTTATTACCGTATAAACCACAACTTATCATACGTAAAGCACAATCACGTAGACTGCCTCCATTATTATGCAAATTGAATTTCTGTGGTGTAAGAAATGTAAAATCTATCAACTTGGCAAGGTGTATAATGATTTTTCTCCTTAATAAGGAACATGTAACAATTCATTCGAATGAGAAGAACCACATTTGTCCATTATGCGGAAAAGGGATTCGAATGAAAGCGAATCTATACAAACATCTGAAAGTTCATCGGAATCGTGGTGAATTCGTTCCTCCAATATCCATGTCTTCCAATAGTTACAGTAAGCGAACAACCATCCATATAATACAGAAATATTACGTCTAAATCTATAAAATATATTACAAAGTATTCATAGTATAGATTTTTGCCATGTTATTCCAGACACATCAATGCCATCAACTCCACCAGTGGAAAACTCGAATTCTGCAACTTCAACCACAACCTCTCCAACGTCAAACTCAAAAAGTTCATCGCCAAGATCGGATCTAGGACACGAACAAAATCAGCCTACTCTGTCTAGCATTCTTAATTCTCTTTCGTGTAAATTAGAGAACATTGGCAGTGAAGATATTGATTCTCCATCAAAGTCAACATTAGAAAATATAGAATTATTAATGTCATCGGGACAAGCAGACGAAACTCAATTATCTCAACCTCAAATCCTGATGCTAGAAAATGATGAACAAAGTCCAATCAGTCATAATGAGAATAACGACTCAGTGCTTCCTTTAAATATGAATATGAATCACGAAATGCAATCCGGTGACATCTCTAACATCACAAGTGACACGATTGCTGTGACTTCCAAATCTGAACAGTATGCAGAAGACTCTATACATTTTTCATCCCTGGATGATGTTTTAATGAGTGGTTCAGCCTCAGGCGACCATTTAAATGTTCATAATCATCACAATCATCAACACCATCACACGCTTACACAAAATGCAAACAACAGTGCAATCCTGAATCTCAGTCCGAGTGAAAATGATCTTTCCCACAACAACAGCACTACTAATTTAAATATTACATTACCTTCATCCGCCACCACTTCGTTTCCAACGAGTCTTCTTTCTCTCATTGCCGCAGCAGCAGCTCAGCAAACCGACGGATTTCGTTTCGGGAACCCGTTAACGCATTTAACAATATTGATCAATCATAATAACAATCAGAATTATACAAACGATAATAATAGTCATGTAATTGCCAGTTCTGTGCTGCCTAACACGATGAACACAACTTTGCCTGTAATTTGCAGCAATAACTTCCCGCATAACTCCATAATAAGTAATGGCGACTCAAATCTGTTTTTGAATCAGTGTATCAACAACAACACCATTACAACAAACATCAATACTCTTCTCAATCATATTGATTCTCAAAACAATCCTGTAATGCAATTCAATAACCAACTTAACCTTACGGGTGAGACTGATGGCAATCTGCAACCTATGAATGCTAATTCCACTACAATAAGTCTTACATATCATCCCAATAGTTGAACACCAATACATTTTGGTTGTGAACAAACTTTAGGATAGTGTCTCTGATGAATAAACTTTATTTTGTAAATACGGACGTTCATAATATTTAATTACACGCGTATACCTAATACCTATACTCAAATAATTATGTGTACCTCTATATACAATTAATTTGACCAATTTAATTATGTATCTCTAAATTACCAACATATATACAATTATAAGCTGTAAAATATTTCTTAACATGGTTAAGTATTTTAATGGTACTGCCATTATATTACTACTTGCTCATTGTATAGGCATACAGGTTCTTAGTTTTCAAACTAATAATAATAATAAGGCAGTATCATTTCGTTGATTGTAAAATGTAAATCTTGAAGCATACTCCTCTGTCTAGGCGTATGTTTTAATTGTTAGGTTAAAATATCATGTCGTTATAGGTTGTAGTACGATTTGTATATATAGGAAATTTCAAAATACGCATTTAGCTTTCAAATTTATGTAATTTTATGAATTACTACATGTACAATATGACAACTATGAAAAATGCTCAGCTCATCACACACAGACAGTGTGTGGCACTTGACATGTCAATGAAGCGCAATAATAGACAGTCAAGTAATGTTAAACGATACTCAAGAAGAACGCGTTGTTACACTATGCAATAAAGAAACAACTCTGAACTTGTACCAGTTGTACCTACAATTTATGTATTATAATTACTGTACAGATATATATTTGATGTTTAAACAGAAGCGAAAAGAAAATCGATTCATGTTGATATTATAAGCAATAATAAAATAAATAATAATATATTCATTATTTATAGGTAGGTAAAAACTATATTTTGTAGCCCTAACCTCCTTAGCTATATGTAATAGGGAAATAAATATTCGTTCACTTCTTTACTGAATATTTACTTTCATCCTTTAATGAAGCAAAGAATACATCACTTTGTTGCCAACGTCTAATATTATTATACGCTTATGTGTCCTGAATGCATAAACCTGTATTATATACAGGTTTATACCCAAAAACTGTATAATACCCAAAAAGGAGTATCTCATTTAATTATTTTGAGTCGAAGATTATTTTTGTCATTCAAGCAGTAATATTTCATTACAATAAATAGGTACATAGAAGGAAAGCTGTTCCAAAACTCATACTAAAAGCTAAAGTGTAGAAATATTTTATGCTTCGACTTTCCCTGTGTATGCCAAAACAAATGCGTTCAACAAACAATACTTTAAATTAAATCTATATTTTACAAATTACGATGTAAATACATTTGTCTACCCGAAACGCGAATTTTTGTTGCAAAATAACTGGTTTTCAGAATCTTAACTTGCAGCAGACGATTCAGTAATAAATATTCCAGTCAAGCCTTATGTACTTATAACATGCATATAAACTAGCTAATTCTATGTATAGAAACTTTGTAAAAAGATAATGTAAATCATGCGCATGTATTTGTAGTCCTTAGTAAATATAAGTGTGATTACCTATGCAGTGATTTAATTAATTAGGCATTTATATTGTAGGTATATAAATATAAGAACTTTTTGTGTATAATTGTTAGCTCCAATTTTTCATGTTTCACTGATGAATCCGCTTTTAATAAAACCATTCCATTCTTACAACAACTAAATTTTTATGCACAAACGATTAGTACAATCAATTTTTGATATTCTTCACAAATACTTTACAAATACAACTTCCCGATCGATTACCTTTTCTTTAATTGTAGGCATAACAGTTGAAATGTCGAAATCAATTATTTCTCCTGTATTTGTAAATCCGCAGCGTTCATACCAAGCCACAACGTCTAAGCGACTTGCTGTGGTTGTGAACTCAATTAACTTGTATTCATTGTCACGAGCATAAGTAACCGATGCTTCAAGAAGTTTTCTTCCGATCCCCTGGTTTTGCTTAGAAGGTAATACAGCCATCAACCAAAGATGAAACTTTTTATCGCCCATGTCTTCCAAATAAAGGCAACCACCGAAGGTTCCATCCTCACATGTATACACGAGGAACACAGAATCCTTCTTTGCCATATGGCCTTCTACTTGGGACTCATTTATTCTTGGTTCGTTTTGACAAATAAAGTTTACATCAGTCCATCCATTTCCGTCTCCAATGAATGCCTTATTAATAGCTTCAGTTATTTGCGGAATATCTTTATGCGTTCCTAAACATATTCCTTTTGAGAAGGGTATTTTCATTGTAGAATTTTCTGCAGAATATGAAAATTTTAATAGTTAATTATTTAAAATATTTATACAGATTGTCTGCATACAAAGCTATTTTTTAAGATATACTATTATTCATAAAACATGTAAACATGAATGAATAAGTAATTAGAAGTGAATTTGTAAGGTACCTTCAATTTGTAACAAAATAGAATATTTTATATTCAGGTAACAAAATGTTGGGCTGGTCTGTGGACACTGCTACTGCCGAGTTACTATCTGGTGCTTGCACGTGAAGATTATAAATGTGTTTCTGATTTATCACGAGGCGATGCAAAAATTCTATTAGAATCTTTTCTTCAAGCAGCAGCACAAAAACTAGTCGGTACGTAAAGGGTTGACCTTGAATAACATGTCGGATCTTTTTAATTAAATGAGGAAAGGTTTATGACGCAATGCAGTTCATATTAAAACTATGTAGGTACTAACATACTAACAGAGCGAAATAGGTGCTGTATCTATTGATCTGTCATAAACGGGTCGTGATATTGATATACCTATGGTTTAACCTTTCCCAATTACTCAAATCTCAAAAATTACTATAGCATAGCAGATTCTTGGTACAGGTTTGATGGAAATTACATGAACTCTATACTTTGACAAATTACCATGTAAATACACACATCCACACTTATGATTCTGAATTTTCGTTGAACGACTAATTTGAGATATTTAATTTTCTGTTTGCATTGCATCAATCAATTTAATACTTTCTACACCGGAAATCATACAAACATTTCAAAAATATGAAGTAGGAATATTTATATTCATACTACTTACAAGTGTTTTACAAAAACAATTTCTTTATTAATTCTCGTTTCTTTAATTGTAGGAAGAATAGTCGAAAGGTCAAAATCAATGATTTTGCCTGTATTTGTAAATCCGCAGCGTTCATACCAAGCCACAACATCTAACCGACTTGCTGTGGCCGTAAGCTCAATTAACTTGTAATTATTGTGTTTAGCATAAACAACGGATGCGTCAAGAAGTTTTCTTCCAATCCCCTGGTTTTGCTTCAACGGCAATACAGCCATTAACCAAAGATGAAATTTTTTATCACCAATATCTTCCAAAAATAGGCAACCTCCTACAGTACCATCCTCGCATGTATAAAGGATAAATACAGAATCTTCCTTTGCCATATAATCCTTTACTTGCGACTCGCTTATTCTTGGTTCGTTTTGATAAATAAAGTTTTCGTCCGTCCATCCATTTCCATCTCCAAGAAATGCTTTGTTAACAGTTTCAGCTATTTGCTGAATATCTTCAGGCGTTCCTAAAGTTATTCCTTTTGCGAAAGGTATCTCCATTGTACTTAGGTAGCCAATTCTGTAGTTAAAAATTCATAATTCAGATTGAAATCTAATGTAATAGATATCTAATCTATGGTATAGGGTTTAGAGAAGTTATAGGAGATCGGGCAATTAAGTAAATAATAAAACTACATAAAGAATGAAATAAAACAGAATAGTTATAAATGTTTTTTTATTTACCTTCAATTTGAAGTTAAATTACAAGTGAAGATTATATTATTATATATTTCTAATTTATCATGAAGCAAAGTTATTCTTCAACTTAACTCACAACGCAACTAATATCAAATTCAGAGATAACAAAATGTTGGGCTGGTCTGTGGACACGACTACTGCTGAGTATTATCTGGTGCTTGCACTCGAAGATTATAAATGTGTTTCTGATTTATCACGATGTGATGCAAAATTCAATTATAAGCATCAGTACGAAAAGTGTAGCAAAACAGTTGCAACGGTGCAAGTATCTGTAAATAAGGATAAAAACTAGTCGGTACATTAAGGGCTGACCTTGAATAACATATCAGACTTTTTTAATTAAATGATGAAAGGTTTATGATGTAATACAGTTCATATTAAAACTATGTAAGTACTAACACACTAACAAAACGATATAAGTGCTGTATCTATTGAATTATCTTAAACTGGTCTTTACATAACTATATATAGTTCAATCTTTCTCACAAAGATTACCATATAGCATATATATTACTATATAGATTCGTGATATAGGTTTGATGGAAATTACATTAACTTTATATTTTGACAAATTACGATAATACACACATCCACACTTATAATTCTGAATTTTCGTTGTACAACTAATTTTAAAATTCTGTTTGCATTGCACCAAACTTATTCGTTATGATTAGTTACTTCAACAAGTCATTATGAATCAATTGCGTGGATCCATTACAATTTTTCATGTTTCACTGATGAATCCTCTGTTATAGGGCGTATCTAGTAATTTTAATGCGGTGAGACTTTAGTCGTCTGGGGGCTCAGGGTAATCAACAAACAAAGGCCAAATAACAAATTTTTTCTGAAATCTGAAGGGGAGGGCGAGGGCTCAAGCCCGGTGAGCCCAAACGGAGATACTCTCTTGTTCTGTTCATAAAACCAAATAAATCAAATTCCATTCTTGACAATTGCAATTTCCTGTACAAAGAATGAACAAATATTGCATCTAATTATTTTTTATTTTCATACTACAAGTGTTTCACAAATACAGCTTCTTTGATAATTTGTTTTTCTTTAAGTGTAGGCATAATATTCGAAAGGTCAAAATCAATTATTTCTCCTGTATTTGTAAATCCGCAGCGTTCATACCAAGCCACAACGTCTAACCGACATGCTGTGGTCGTAAACTCAATTAACTTGTAATTATTGTCACGAGCATAAGTAACCGATGCTTCAAGGAGTTTTCTTCCAATCCCCTGGTTTTGCTTTGAAGGTAATACAGCCATCAACCAAAGATGAAATTTTTTATCACCAATGTCTTCCAAAAAAAGACAACCTCCGAAAGTTCCATCCTCACATTTATAGATGATGAACAGAGAATCCTTCTTTGCCATATGATCCTTCACTTGCGACTCATTTATTCTTGGTTCGTTGTGACAAAGAAAGTTTACATCAGTCCATCCATTTCCATCTCCAATGAATGCCTTATTAATAGCCTCCGTTATTTGAGGAATATCTTTGTGCGTTCCTAAAGATATTCCTTTTGCGGACGGAATTTTCATTGTAGAATTTTTCTGTAGAATTTAGAAATTTTAATTTGCCTATAGATTATTTCTTATAAAATATGATAGGTAGGTATACTTCTGCTGTAGGCTGTCGGCATGCAAATCTCATATTTTTAGTTACATATTATTCACAAATGCAGAATATTATTACTCAAAACAAGAAAATGTAGAAATAATTTTGTTAACTCACTTTGTTAAGCAGAATATTTTATATTCTGAGACAATTAAATGTTAGGTTCGGCTGGGGACACTGCACTGTTGAGTTGCAATCTGTCGCTTGCACATGAAGATTATAAATGTGTGTCCAATTTACCACGATGCAATGCAACGTCTATTCTAATCTATTATAATTTTATTATAACCTTTTCTTTAAGCAGAATCAAGAAAAATGTATCGAAACATGTTCAAGTAGACGAGGATAAAACTACTCTGTAAAAGGATTGACCTTGAATACACATCGGATCTTTTTAATTTATTGATGACAGGTTTATGATGCAATACAGTTCGTATTAATAGTATGTAGTATGTAGGTAGTAACTTACTAACACTCTAACAGCGAAATAAGCGCTTTATCTTCATAAACCTTACATAGCCACTCTAATCTTTCTCACATAAATCACTATACAGGTAGAAGATTCTTGGATTATGCAGGTTTGATAGAAATTACCTACATCAAATATTTTGACTTTCCTTGTAAATACAATTAAATGTTTCACGGATGAATCCTTTGTTCATAAAACCAAATAAATCAAATTCAGTTTCAAGTGCAAATAATGCTAATGATTTTCAACAAATAATTATTATTAAATTTTTAATTCCTAATCTCTTTTTTTTTGTTCGTTACAGGTGTTTCACAAATAAAACATCTTTAATAATTCTCCTTTCTTTAAGTGCAGGCATAATAGTAGCATAGTCAAACTCAATTATTTTTCCGGTATTTGTAAATCCGCAGCGTTCATACCAAGCCACAATATCTAACCGACTTGCTGTGGTTATAAGCTCAATTAACTTGTAATTATTATGCCTAGCATAAACAACGGATGCGTCAAGAAGTTTTCTTCCGATCCCCTGGCTTTGCTTCAACGGCAATACAGCCATTAACCAAAGATGAAATTTTTTATCACCAATATCTTCCAAAAATAGGCAACCTCCTACAATTCCATCCTCACATGTATAAAGGATAAATACAGAATCTTTCTTTGCCATATGATCCTTTACTTGCGACTCGTTGATTCTTGGTTCGTTTTGATAAATAAAGTTTTCGTCCGTCCATCCATTTCCATCTCCAAGAAATGCCTTGTTAACAGTTTCAGCTATTTGCGAAATATCTTCAGGCGTTCCTAAAGATATTCCTTTTGCGAAAGGTATCTCCATTGTAGATAGCCAATCCTGTAGTTAAAAATTCATAATTCTGATTGAAATCTAATGTATAGATATCTAATCTATGGTATCTGGTTTAGAAAAGTTATAGGAGATCAGGCAACTAATTAAAAAATAAAAATTCATTTAAAGCACGGAATAAAAAATAATAAATGTTTTTTTATTTACCTTCAATTTGAAGTTTAAATTACACGTGTAAGAAGATTATAAAATTTAATATTTATATTTCTAATTTATTATGAAGCTCAGTTATTCTTCATCTTCAGTCACAACGTCAAGTCACAATATCAAATCCAGAGGTAACAAAATGTTGGGCTGGCCTGTGGAAACGACTACTTCTGAGTATTATCTGCTGCTTGTACGTGAAGATTATAAATGTGTTTCCAGTTTACCACGATGCAATGCAAAGTCTATTCTAATCTATCATAATTCTATTATAATCTTTTCTTTAAGCAGAATCAGGTACTAAAAGTGTACCAAACATGTGCAAGTAGATGAGGGTAAAACTAGTCTTTTAAAGGATTGACCTTGAATACACATCGGATCTTGTTAATTTAATGATGACAGGTTTATGATGCAATAATCTCATATTAATAGTATGTAGGTAGTAACTTACTAATACACTAAAAGAGCGAAATAAGTGCTTTATCTTTTATGTTATCTTCATAAACCTTACATACCCACTCTAATCTTTCTCACATAAATTACTATATAAGCCTTAGGTAGCAGATTCTTTGGATTATGCAGGTTTGATAGAAATTACATTAAATATTTTGACAAATTTCCTTGTAGATACAATTAAATGTTTCAGTGATGAATCCTTTGTTCATAAAAACCAAATAAATCAATTAGAAGTGAAAACATTAATTAGCACATATTACATCAAATTATTATTTTTATATTCGCTACAAGTGTTTTACAAATAAAACATTTCTAATAATTCGGCTCTCTTTAAGTGTAGGCATAACAGTTGAAATGTCGAAATCAATTATTTCTCATGTATTTGTAAATCCACAGCGTTCATACCAAGACACAACGTCTAAGCGACTTTCTGTGGTCGTGAACTCAATTGGCTTATAATTATTGTGTCTAGCATAAACAAAGGATGCTTCAAGAAGTTTTCTTCCGATCCCCTGGTTTTGCTTAGAAGGTAATACAGGCATCATCAACCAAAGGTGATTTTTTTATCATCAATATCTTCCAAATAAGGGCAACCTCCGAAGGTTCCATCCTCACATGTATACACGAGGAACACAGAATCGTGCCTTGCCATGTTATCCTCTACTTGTGACTCATTTATTCTTGGTTCGTTTTGACAAAGAAAGTTTTCGTCCGTCCATCCATTTCCATCTCCAAGGAATGCCTTGTGC
>JABASD010002306.1:0-28141 GCA_019776165.1 Pogonognathellus flavescens
TCCACTTCCTCTTGAATCCCAAACACTCCAAATAAAGTACAGCTATGCAAAATTCAAGACTAAAAACTATGTATTACGGTATTACAGAAATAATGCCGAAGTATAACTATATGTTCTTACGTGTGCTATAATTTTTTAAATTCTCAGGACTTGGTCTGGTAGCAGCAGTTTTAGTAGCTCTGTTTTTAAATGGATGTGGATATTATAAACCTTTCTATTCGTATCCCAGTCTCTCATTCGTCGTATTTGGTGTTCCTGCAATTTTGGCCCAAACGATCTCTTTCTCGTTTGCATTCAAGGGAAGTGAAGAGAAAACTTGGATAGCTGGGAAAGTCACAGTAGCTATTTTAACAATAGTGATGACTTTCATCACAAGGGCTGCTTACGTTTTTATGATCATTTCGCTTTTCTCAGTTGTAGGTTGGTTCCTTGCTCGCTGGCTAAACAAAGGTAATAAAATTTAGAAAACAGACAACTAACATGAAAAGCACTAGGGAATCAATTAATCCTTAGAAGGATTCACATGAATAAGCAAAGTAAAAAAAGAGAATTCTAAAATTTGTTTAATTTTTAGGTTGGCGGAGAGCTATTTTGATTTGGTACTTAGCAATAGGAGAATTTGTCCCTTTTCTTCTTTTCAGTTACCTACTTATCACTCTTGCGGATATTTTTGTACCAATTATGGGAAGATCCGGGTCGGAGACTAATGCAAATTTGTTTTTCGGTGTTATCATCTCTGCAGTCATATCGATATTACTTTTCAATGGATTGACATCTATTTTCGTATCATATAGAAAGAGCATTCTTATTATATGCTTTCTTCTTAGTTTCTTTCTTCTTAATCCAATGATTGTTTTCGGATTCATTGGAAAAATTCCATACCAAGAGAAAACCCCAATGCGACTAAATATTGTTGTAAGTATCATATTTATATGTAGTAAATAAGCAATTCAGGTGCATTATATATAAAACAACATGAAAAACTGTATTTTTCATAGGAGCTAGATCGAACTTGGTACAATCCGGATTTCACACCTTCAAAAACCGAAGGAGGGTATTGGTTTTGGCCTCTGGATTCAAATACCAATGATTTCATGCCCACTTTTGCTGAAACTGTTCCAGATATTAAAAATGTTCAAGATATTAAAGTGGATTCTAAAACTTGTGACGATCTCTACTGTGCCCAACCGTTTCTTTGGCCAACATCAGAACTAATCAAGTAGCTTAATTGTCCAATTTATGATTTATATAACAACATTTTCCTTCCTATATATGCTAATAGAAGTTGTGCATTAAAACTTATCATCTCAGAAAAACTCATTGGATCCCGAAAGATAAAGGTCTTCCCGATGAGAAGAAAGATTTAGTACAATTGACATATACAAATGAGACAATTGCAGCTAATTCAAGAAGATTTAACTTCACTGTTTCTGGCCCTACGCAAATAACAATTGTTATTAGTCCTAATGGCAATTACAAGTTAAGCAGTTGGTCTCTGACGGCTACGATTCCCCCGAGTGGTGTAGAATGGAAAGGCAGATCTACTTTTTTTATTTACCATAGTAAAGGGCCTGCAGAAGGAGACTTCGAATTTACATGTGAATTTACTGGAAATTCTAATGGACCTGTGTTAGATGTGCAATTGGGTGGATTCTTTTTATATGACCAACCAGGACAAAGTATGAATGGACAAGACTTCAATGATTTTACAAGTTTATTTCCATCTTGGACCAACATTATGAGTTGGAGTACTGTTTTAAAAATATATACAATTTATTAAATGTACAAAACAAAATGAGTAATACTACAATTGCTATTGTAAAAAATTACAATTAACTGATCCCTTAAAGGCTTGTTCTAATTGTTCTGTAAGTCCGAAATGTTGTATACACTGCAATGCTATTTCATTCGGGATTTACAGAAGAATCCCTCTTTATTATTTACATCACCGTTGCATTTTATGTTCCCTGTTGCGGCTCTTCGTACAAATACTGTGAGCTGATTGTCATGTACATAAGTTCCTTTACCAAACCCATAGAAAATAGTATTTCTGTCAGAATCCCGGCATAAATTGACCCATTCGCTCGGCAAACTTATCTTACCCACACTCTCTGAGTTTTCATTACACTTTGCATGACCATTGTTGTTTTCAAAAAAATTAATGTACTTTTTCATGAAATTTTTCTTAGAGAATGCATTCATGCCTGCGGGTAATCTTAATCTAATTTCATACACTTGATCTTGATTGTTATCTGAAGTCAGCTCGGTCTCAATGACACGGCCGATAATATTCAAATCAACGGGAACATTCGTTTCTAAAATGTTTAGCTTATTTTCATGTTCTACATGTGAAAGCATAGAATTAATAAAGGAGCCCCAATAATTGTTTAATTTAGACTCTCCATTGATCAATGTTAATTCCACCAAACTGGGTAATTTGCTATGTACGGGAGGACAATTGAAAACCATGTTGTCTCTTCCTGTATTACAAGAAATTGTATTTCCAATTAGAAATAGGGATTTTAAATGCAAAGATTTTTCTAATAAACTATTTAAGGAGGTTACTGTTAAATGACTCTTCCAAATAAGAATTTCAGATAGAAATGGTAATTCAAATATTTCATCAATCCAATCAATTATGTTTGAGTTATGTACATCAGTTTGGTAATTGGTAATGGTAAGAGTTGTTAGTATATGCAACGTAATTTTTTCTGTTTCGTCTGCTATTGCTACTTCATTCTGCTGTGTCACCAATTCAACAGAGGACAATTTAAGCGAAATAATGAAAGGGATTTCAGTAAATATGTGTCTCAAGTCCTGCTGAGTAAAATAACCGGTAAGCTCTAGCTTTTCTGTCAACAAATGATCAGAACAGGATTCCTCGTCAATTTGAAATAGAGACCAATTTTGAGGAAAAGAAGAATTGATCAAAATGCTCGGGATTTGTCCATTATGGGATGGTAAGCACGATAATGTAGAATTCGGGGACGTGAAGATAGTTTTTGAGCCTATAGCATCCGTGGAGGAAAAATCGTGTACATACTTCACCCAGTTTTCGGTGGAATCATCAACGGCTGTGGTGGGTGTATAGGTATAATTGAGTTCAGCATGGCCAAATGAATTCAAAATGTGATTAGATATTTCTGTAAGTCGAGCGCTGCCAATCAGTTGCAAACATACCCAAACTACAGTACTGAATAACACAAAGATTATTAGGAAACCAGCAATAAATTTCTTGATTTTCTTCGTGCATTGTCTGAAAAATCAACACGAAGTTAATAATTACATACTTAGTGATTGCAAATTTTAAGTCTATTTATGTGTTTAATGCAAAATCATACTTTTTCAAAGCTTCTTGTTTAAAATTAGTTGTTCCATTAGATTTCCTGGCTTGGATTGCAGCATCAATGTAATTAGTTATCCCAAATGAATACCTGGTTTCAGAAAATATGGTCAATTTAGTATAAAATGAAGTCAATTACGCATCAATCATAAGCTAGCTTACCAATACCAAGAGTTTCTGTTCGTAAATCTGTTTGGTGGGTCCATGAAACTGATCTCTGTCGCATCTTCTTCATCTTCCTGATTGTGTAATGGTTGGTAACTATCAATCACAGAATATTTCACATGAAGAAAAAGACTTTTCACAGAACTGCAGTACTACTAGGTATACTAGGTAATAAATATTTAGCTTGTTAAATGTATTTAGAATTTGAACTTACCTGATGTTGCCATCCGAATTTATGGAATGCGATTCCATTGTGCATGTACAACTTGTACTTTGCAAATTGTGTATTATTACTAGATTTATGAATCTACAATCTACTTCTACATGTATAGGTGTATACTAAACCGATGTGAGTAGTAACCAAAAGAACTATTTTACATTTAGAATCAAGGTTTCCCTATTATTAGCACGTTCACTTTATTATCGAAAGTACTAAGGTCTATTGAAATGTACTAAACAAAACACTCGCACTTAGGTACCTAGGTAAACGATTTAATTCAGCTACACGTTACAGTAAACGAGTACTTTTGCATATATCTAGGACGTTGCCTGTTTTCATGTATTTCAAAATTGAACTTTTTCAACGCTCAGTCGTATACGTCCATTTATTACTGGACGCTTAGATTACCAGTAATCTCCACTAAGATTAGATTATTGTCACACACATAACAATCAATTCGGCAATACTGAAGTAACTATCCGTTATTGTGTTATTTGATCTGTAAATCTTTATCTGCTATATTTATTTTGCAGTCATTCCGTGTAAGTTGACCTGAATGTGCAAGGTACGTAATCTCTATTGTCCATACTGTGTAAACTGTGTATACCACACAGGCGCCCGTGTTCTGCGTTTCCTCTAGCTCTGATTGTCTCCAAAGTCTCCGTGTTTGTATGTGTACGTATCAGATATAAAAATGCTGATGTACGATCGTTAATCAAAAAGGATATTACTAATTGTAAACAAACCAGGCAAGGGAGCCGTTTATGTGTGTTTCATATGATAAAAGCATAGTATGTAGATTGGTCATACTTATATGCCAATGTCTCATGTATATAATTCAGTTTTCACCATGCAGAGTAAGCTAATATCATTGCGGGATCCAAACATATATAGGTGCACTTTATATTATTAGAGTATTATATACATTATGATGTTATGCTTTAAGTGAACAAGTGTTAACTGTCAACAGTAGAATAATATTTATTGTTATTACCCCTACCACTTAATCGTTTCTTACTACGCATTTTACGAGTTACGAGTGTTGTGTTATTATGGCAAATATTTATCAAAAGCAAACTGATTTTACAATTCACAAAGTAGTAATATACAGGGAGAATGTTCATAGTAAGTTACTTTGTGGAATTAAAATGTGCAATTTCTTTAACCCCATTTTACTTTGCTTCTAAAATTATCAGACTACCAACGTTATTTTAGGTTTGCTTGCATGCAATGCATAGCAAAATGAATGAGGAACTGTATATGAAAGCTCACATTAATGGACCTTTTCTATAACATATGGTAGCGAATTAATTTATCAAGTTCACATTATGCAAGCACATGAGTAGTGCACTTGCAACGTAACATGTGTTGTATACATTTACGCTACGCTACACATTATGCATTCTTAGTTTTTAAGTTAATAGCAGTATAAAAGAAATCGACAATAATGTGTCTCCAAAATTCCAACTTAAAAAGTAAATTGCACTGTAAAACTGTCTGTAGACAGTTTTTAATTACCATCAAAGATGTCCACGGTCCACAGGTCCTTAACGTTAGCCCTCTAAAGACCACACTACAGGTATTAGTAATATCTGTTCAACATTGTTCTATGTGCGGACTTCATGGAGATGTACTTCTATTTATTTCTTGGACTGTGGAGTTGTGTTTTGAATGAAAACTACTCCTACCCTGTATACGGTCATTGTGTTTAAACTTACATATAAAACAACATAAATAAACACAATGAAAAAAGTGCATTAGCCACTCATGTGTTGATGCTCAAATATAATGTTGAGCTTGTACACAACATTACGTCCTATATTATTCGTTTTCATTACACTTTGTAAATACTGGTATCAATAATATATTTATTTTAGATATTTTATTCTCTTCAGCCCACAAAAAACGTAAAGTCCTTTGACCCCAATTTGTAAATTTCGGTGTGTAAGCATATAACGAACATTGCAAATCCTAATGATTTATTATAATCCTCCTGTCCTCCATGTCTCTTTGGAAATGGAGGCCTTAAGTACATATAGAGTACCTACTACCTAAGAGTGACTAGTTCCAACCAAAGTGCAATGTTGCTGCAGCATATATATTGTTATACCATGTGGAGGTTGTCGAATTTAAACTATTTTATATACGACACACTACCGTATAACATACCAAGTTAACACTTCGAACTATTTTCAAATATGTTTTGAATCATTTCATGATGCTCGCTTTTTACATGAGACTATATAATATATACAGCCTTTGTAGCATACAGCAATGTAACTACATATGTAACATTTTACAGAATACAGAAGTATTATGTACATAAGCATATATTATACACGATTACAGGTAGGTAGTACTACTAGTGACATAAAATAACGTCTTGATACATTATTGTGACACACTATGTTTTATCCGTAGACATGAGATATACTTTATCATACAGTGTTGTATAGTATTGTTTGGGGTACTTATTCGGTATTAGGGAAATATTATTACACAACAATCTCAAGTTTCTAGGTTAGAACTTTTATTCTTACTTCAACTGTCAGTCACTTTTAAAGCTACACGTGTGCACATGTAAGTAATTATTAATTATTATGACCAGTCTCACTTTACGTATGCATATTTAATGCTGATTGCAGTATTCCAAATTGCCTTTAAATTGTTTGATAAACGCTAATAGAAGAATTGTTGCTTAAAATGATGACCTTAGAGATACCTAGGTACATTATTATTATTACATCACATAGCCTATATAGGTAAGATAAGTAGTATTGCATCTTATTAGTATAAGAATTTTAAGGTTCTCAGAAAAGTTGCTAAATTCGATCTTACCACGATATTCCATACATACAATGCCGAAGTAGGTGTTCATATTTACTTTATCTACATGTACATTCTTTGCGAATTATAATTCATTTCCAATATTCACACTTGAGACTATTATGAATGTACTCGCTGTGCTGTCAGTAGGTAAGTTTAGGTAGGTAGAGTGCTAATTTAGATTGTAGATTTTACTACCAACTAAGGCTTTCATTGTTCCACGAGTAACCCCCAATAGAAATTTTGGGCCGGATATTTTGGAAATTTTCTTATAGTTTCCTACAGTGAATGCAATGAGTCGGCAGGACTGTAAATACTTTTTAACATACAACCGATCGTGTACATCTCTTGATGAGAAATTCTTCAGACTTGATGTAATTTTGTTTATCCCTGTAGCATTAAGATACATAAGTTTGATTGCCACCAGCCACCACAAAGTGTGTACCATCATAGCAGCACACAGTAAAACCGAATTATAAGTGGAAGAGGTTTTAGAGAATTTTATCACTATGAAAGTGCACAGAAGCACCGTTCTGTTTATAAGATAACTGAGTGGGGCAAGATAAATTTTAATTCTATCAATCATGCATTGACATAAAAGCATCAGAATTCGGTGGTATTTAATAAGCAGTTTCGGTTGTCTCACTTCATCTTCAGACTTGTATTCGGATTTGACTTTCCCCAATCTAAGAGTAAACGATGCACACAAATGTACAATACAATATAGCTTGATTAAATAGTTACTTTTTAGAAACTGCGTATTTAGCGTACTTAATTTCTTTGCTTAATGAACCATGAAGAATGACCCCAATAAGAGCTGCCTGTAGAACAACAATGGCAGCTGACCATGTACTCCAGAACAGGTATAAACACCAACCTCCTGTGGTGAATACATAGATGAAGTTGAAGATGATAGATTTGCGTAGTTCGGGAATAGGAAGTTTTTCATAAAGAAATATTGGAGCCTGATATTGAGTTATATAGAATAAGGTTACAATTGCGGGGAAACATAGTACGATACAGTTAGACAGTTTCAGTATGACAGATACTACAATTGATTTTGTTTTTGAAATTAGTGTTTTTCTTCCACATCGGTTCTCTGCAAAATGTAAGTGATGTCATTAGGGTTATTATTGAAATTAGCCATTGCATTTTAATTTATAAGTTTACTTACTTTGGAACTCCAGATACGTGTGTACATAGTCATTTAAAATGGCACACATGTACTTGGATTCATACCACATAAAACTGTGTAGAATTACTCCCAACAGCATGGTAGTTTGTAAGAACAAAGCTGAGACTGTAATAGTACGATTTGTCTCTACGAATTGTTCTTTGTACAAATTCGAATGTGCAATATAGGGTGAACAAAATCCAACTTGCTACAGTTAAAGTATATCTAAACAAAAAGGATTTCGAACATGCGTAATTGACTTTGAATGTATTTTCATCAGCAGAGAAAGCAAATGCACCAAATCTATGGCCAAAATTTACATTTTTTGCAAAATTCTTGTAACTTATCGACAGAAAATATTCACTAGGACTGGAAAATTTATTATTAGCCATTTCGTATATTTTTGTCGAAAATGCTTGTAATTATAGTAAGTCGAGTATGGCCAATGTGTGTGTCTCTGTGTGTGTGTGATACAAAAATGGGAACAACATCAGATAGTCTCTTTCATTTTGAGAACTTTCTATTAGGTAATACTGCAAATAATTTGTAAACTAAAGGCACGGATTTGCAATATCAGTAGTTTCAGTACCTACCTACTAATCGCCAAATTGCCTGGGTATACGTTCCTGCTTATATTACAGACTTTTTCTTAATAAATATATTAAGTCTACAGGAGTAACAAGAGTCTAGACTTCATTCAAGGTTGATTTTAATGTTTATGTGTATGAAATCAAAAACAAAATTTAGCACACATGATTGAGAGTATCCAGAGTATTTATCTTATTTTGGAAATACCAAAAGTTGTGAAGGAGAATAAGTGAAGTATTGTATGCTATGTACAATGCACAAATATTAAGTACCATAAGTACCCTAAATATGTATTATGTAACTGCGATTTACGAAATGGATAATTATGCAATGAGAGAGATTATATCTTTTCTACCTTTCAAAGTTGAAAGTTACACCATATAGTTATAGCAAGTTATCATGTCACTTACCTAATCCATGTTTACGGAAACAGTAAGCATAATAAGCAATTTGCGTAAATACAGTTTAGTAAAATACAGATCATAGATAAAGTAAGCATAGGAATATTTTCGCTCCAGAAGATATACCTTCTTTTGTGTAGTTAGAATGGTATAGGTACTGCGGGTACCTATAGTTATTTCTAAACTCATAATAAATCACGAATGCTATGCAAAAAGCTATTTATAAATTAATGACGATAAGGGAGTTGCCAATGAGGTTTGGAAGAAGAAACTCAGAATCTAAGATGTTTCCACTAGAAAAATTCAAGCTTCCCTTTCCTTTTCTTTAATTGGGGAGTAAAATCGCAGGCACGTTTTTGTAATTACTTAATAAGGTACCTTACATTACAAACATTTAACTACATATATGAACGACCAGGGTAAAGGAGCTTTGAAGCTAATATGCAACGACTATTTAAACACTATTTCGACCAATACGTTCTCAATGATAAACCATGTAAACCAATACAACTTTAAAATTGCAAAGTTTTACCGTTGGTACTACTACTACTACACTATAAATTGATTAGTTAGCTCTCGTGCTGCACATTTTAGGGATGCGTCGTTTTGTAAACCGAAAAGTTATTCAATTATCGATTAAATTGTATTATGCCACTGAACATTGTCTTACTAATATTACAATTACAGCTTACTTTCTGCACACTCTTCTGAAATCACAACTAAACCGGGACTCAAATTGTCAAATTACATAAGAAAGTATTTATTTCTTTAATACCTACATTTCAATACAAAGTAACCTATACATTTGAATCATTTATAGGCCATTTTGGTTGACGCTGAGGGTATGTGAGATAGGTGGATATTAAGCTGTTTTCCAAAATTAGTCCAACTGAAAAGAAAATATAAATTGAGCCATTAGTAACATTGTTAATTTTACCTGCTTGTATTCTTAATTATTCATATGTAATATATTTCTTCCTTTGTCTTATGTAATTATGAGTTGTTCTCTTAACCTAAGGGGATCAGTTACAAATTCGCTCTGAGGTTTGTCCCGTTTTGTCGTGGGACAAAATAAATGAAATAGTTATTTCCCTTGACCGCAGCTATAACATGGTGGGGACAAATCATGGCGCCATAAACACAAAGAAAAGGGCTACCCGGATCATCCCACTAAAAATTCTGTCCAAAAGCTTCTGTAAAAGTGTCTCAAGCAAACTCGTTGCAAAACTCGTCTCAGAACACTCCAAACGTATCTCACGACTTCAAAATTGTGTAAAAGATAATGACAGTAACTCCATAACGTTGTTTCTCTGTGAGATTAATGTAGGGTGTAGTGTAGGTAATATATAACAGAAATGTAGCAATTCATTTACATTTACTCTGGGTTTCGGCCTGCTGTCGCCATCATCAGTATGAGAGCTCCACCCATAGACCCAAGAGGGCCGATTTTGTAACGCAGTTTACTCTGCGGGGAGATTTTGTAACGCAGTTTACTCTGCGAGGAGATTTTGTAACGCAGTTTACTCTGCGGGGAGATTTTGTAACGCAGTTTACTCTGCGGGGAGATTTTGTAACGCAGTTTACTCTGCGGGGAGATTTTGTAACGCAGTTTACTCTGCGGGGAGATTTGGTAACGCAGTTTACTCTGCGGGGAGATTTTGCAGTTAGGGTGTTGTGAGACAAGTTTTATGATTATTTTGCGACATTTTTACAGAAACTTTGGATTTAGATTCAATATAATGACGCCCCTGTGTTGAAGCTATAGTCAAGATGATTTTTTCTCTGTGTCATTATATTCCATGAACCCCCTTGGGGGTTTTGTAACTGATCACCATTTAGAATTTAGGTATAGGCTATAGGCCAACCATAATAAATCTTGTAATGTTAATAAAATACTTCCCCAAGTGGTAAGTACGTTTACCTTCTTAAATCCTATATCATTGGCGTACTCCCGAAAACATTGCCGGCAAATCATCAGGCCATACTTTCGGATTATGCCGTGTTTATTGGCACAGGATCGGCTGTAAAAATTAAACGTTACAACGTCAACATAGCTTTCATTTGTTAATGAAGTATGACACTGACACAATGTATAATATGACATACTGACATAAACTGACATTCAACATTAAATGTATGTAGATTTTGTAGATAATATAAAATAAAATACAAACCACAAACAAGCAACAATTCGAATAATTAACAAACAGACAAATGAAAAACTCACCATGAGCGGGATCCTAAGCCATACTTTCTGGGATGGGAATACCAGATATTTGCGAAACCCATTTTTCAATTTATTATTATTTCAAAAAGTCAAGACTTTAATAATAAAATAAATACGGACATTAATTTTATTCCAAATCTTTAGAAATAAGTTTCACCACTCCGCACGTAAGTCAAAAGTATCGCGGCAGTTTGTGAAAGTCACGTGGCTTTCGATATCAACAAGAAGGCATTTTTAAAGAAGAGGAAGGGATTATAATGTTACCGAGATTTATATAATTTTGTATTTAATTGTCATAATTTATTGTTATAAATCATTAGTTCAACTTTGAACTTGTGTTTGTAATTGTGCGTTGTGATTTTGGGACAACACTGCATGTGCTAGCAATCAAAATCGTAAAGTTATTCAGTTTCTCCAGCATAAATTAGCATTGACATCTAATTTGCATTTTGTCATTTGTTTGTTGTCAGTCAGTTGTTTAGTTTATAGTTTCTGTCATCTGTTTGGTTCGGTGTTCTGTTCGGTCAACACATAGACTGGATTTTAAACTCTGTCCAATCCGTATATCCCAATTTCCAGCGTTGAGAGGTAATTGATTGCATCAAATGTCAAATATATGAATTATTGTTATTATTGTTAATTTTGCACCTATAATTGATAATTTTATTGATATAATAATATTATCTGGTTCTTTTATTTGCTTTACAGAAACAAATCCTACATTTGGTATTGGAAAAAACTAATTTCAACTTTGTTTCGGACCGAATTCTGGAGCCTGGAAGTGGACAGTTTTGTGTCTACAGTCTAAGGACCACTCTGAAAAGAGTCTGACTGGCATAGCCCGAAATTTTGGTTGATTATTGCTGTACAGTGCACATATTAAAATGTATCAGCCATCAAGGGGTAATAATTAGAGAAATTAACAGCGAAGCATTATTTTTAGTTGTAGTCAGTCGTACGTTTTGGACTTTGGACGCATTATCGCACGCTTTCCAATTATTAATTGATCCTTTGCTTTCAAGTTGTTTCGTAGTGAATGGTAGAGTTATTTTCATTTCCATATTCTCCTTTAACGTTTTTTAAATTGATCAGAATTTTTCCAGGAGAGTCATCACCAGATAGTGGAAGCAGAGGCTACCGAAGAAGAGGACGACGCTGGGACAATGAAGATAGGTGTACTGACGAATATGACAATAGTCGCAGAGATCGTAGCCGCAGTAGGGAAAGGGAAACCGTTGAAACACGAAGAAATCAAATAATAACCCCTGATGAAGGAAAATATACCCAAAGACCTAAATCAAATTGGAGTGACTCTTCGTCAGACGAAGATGTGTCCTCTAAATCTTTGAGTCGTAAATATGAAAGATATCCAAACTACTCTCGTGAAAATATTTCAGGGCAGAGGGATTATTACGACAGCCTGGGAAATGAAGCTTTGGATGGTGCCAATGAATTCCAAAATCAAATTCCATTAAACTTAAGTGGATCAGGAAGTGTACAAAAGTCAGATTCACAAGGCGTGATATCAAAGTTTTCCATGCAAATGAAAGCTCCTTCAACGTCTGGTGGAATTTCAATCAAACTGGGCTCAGTATGTGTAAGGATAATTGTATTAGATATTTATCTCCAAAAAATAAATGATTTTGATTGGGGTTACAAGAAATTGCTTTTTTTAAATAGAAACCTAAATCAACCAGTGCCAGCACATCATCACTTCTAAAATCCACTAAAGTTGCGGCAGTTTTTAACGCAGATGATGATGATGAGCCAGAAGAAATGCCGGCCGAATGTAAAATGCGAATGAAAAACGTTGGAAGGTAAATTGTTGTAAAAATATATTTCGCCAGCTTATAGTACCTATACCTACAATGAACGATTACTGAGTGTTTGTTTACTTGTAGAGAGACACCCACATCTGCCGGACCTAATTCATTTGGGAAAACGAAGATTGGATTTTGTAACATAACTCACATAACCGAAAAGAAATGGGAAGAAGAGACGTCAAATAAAAAGTAGTGACAGTAAATCATCGTATCATAATGGAAAGTAATAATAATTATTATAGAAAAAGTCTGATAAGATTTATCAATTTATCACTGATTTGTAATTTGCGCAGTATTACAATCTATTTCAAGTTTAGGTTATTAATTATTAATTGTTTGTTTGTTCACCTATAATACCTAATCAAGCTCAGTTAGCTCAGTGTTAGAGATCAGGTATAATGTTCTCATTGTATTATTTTTATTACCAGTTAATTATGCCTGAAAATATTTCTTACTAAGCCATTTTCCTTCTGTAATGAGTACAGATATAGCTAGCTATGTTAGAAATCAAACAGGTAACAGGGCATATAAATTAATTAAGTATACCCGTTTCTTTCTAAATGTGTAAGAATTAAGCATTTATCTAATTAGTATTTAGTCAAAATGTCGTACAATTGATTACGTAGACCGCACAATTATATTAATGAATTAACATTTTTTATTAAGCAAATATAATGCCAAATATCTGTCCGTTTCTTGTACATTTGTACTTTATGTCTAAGATTTAAAGTACTTGTACTCTCTGATAACATTTATATTGATTCATCCTATATTGGTATATGAATGAAAACTCTATTTAGGACTCTCGAGTTAAACTCGACGATTCCTTTGCAGAGTTTTTAATTCAGAATATCGTGAATTCTTCTTTGATGGAATAGTTTAACTGAAACAACCACACGTACAATTTTGGTCATTAATGCCTCTTCAGAGAATCCTCCTACCTATCCCGCTGGACATTTCATGAAAAATAAATAAGAAAATTCGGCCAGATGTGTATAGGTATTAACGTACATTCAATGTGCGTTTACAAACATATAAAGTAAACTGTTTAAAAGCCACAAATGATATAATATATATATACTGTATCTTTTAAAATGTCTAACCTAAACGTGTCAACAGAATAAAATAGATTTAAATGTAATGTAAAGTAACAGTGCTATTTCCATTATATTTATTTCATTACACACGGTACGTGTGTCATTTGCATCCGGTTCTATCTACCAAATCTATTTCTCACAATCAGTTTATAAAAGGTTTTAGCTTTTTTCATTATTGTGCATATTTTACAAAATAGTATATTGAGTTCAACAGCCAGAGATCACATTTTTACAGATCAAAAGATACATTGTATAAAATTCCTTTAGGCAGAATCAGTTCATGTCTTTCCTGAATAAGACAGTGTCTAGCCTATAGCAAGTGTTCGCCCTTCCTCACTTTGCAATCTAAATATACACAAAATAAATCGCAGTCCTCAACTCTTCGAGTTAACTCATCAGCGAAGCTGTTTATTACCAATACTCTTTTAACTCCTACTAATGTGCTCCTAGTCTCATTCCATTCCCAAGTAACATCGTAGCAGCCTAAAAACCTGTAACACACATTCCGGAAGTTGTTTACACAATTGCACCACACTGAATTAAGTGTAGTAACCATTTCACAGCAGCAGAACGACATAGTTTAGTTTGCAAGGTAAATGCCATGATGTTACACATTACCTTAATTTTTGCAGTGCATATAATACAGTTAAAATACAATGAACATACTAGTAATACTCCTACTTAGTTGCAAGCAATTTAGCAGATTATAAACATTTTACATGGAACTTTCTGCGGAAGAGTAGACACTAACTATACGGTGAAAGTTTGGCACAGTAGCACATTATATTGTGAATTTAGCAAATCTCTGTGGATGCTTGTTTAATTACTACAGAAAATTCATTTGTTCTAGTCTTCATTACTGCTATTACTGACTGTAAGTTGCAGTACTGAGACTCAGGACCAAGATTTTGTAATGCATTTTTCATGACATTGTGTCATAGTCATATTATGTGGGGAAGAAAAGTGAAGAAGACGTTTTTTTTTTGTTGTTAGCGTTGCGAAGTGTGTATTTTACAAACTAACTTAAGGGAGAAACATGAGATATACGTTCTCTATTCAAAACTGAAGTAGAGTTAAAGAGCTACTATTTTACTGCAACTTACATTGAAATTGCTAGTGCTATTAGTAGAGTGTTATCTGCCTTGCCTGTCTACTCCTTCGGTGTATATGAATTGGATTACTTAGTGTATGTGGAAACTATAATATGAAGATTTCCAGTAATCATTTACGCAACAAATGTACATTAATACTCTACTCACAATCAGTCTACTCATTAACATTGTTCTAGGTAGGCTTGGTGCAGTAGAGACAACTCTTGGAAAAGTAAAGCAAGTTTAAGCTTAGTGATACAAATACAAGTTCTTGACATGATTGACGGTAATTTATTTATTTTTATTCCATTCGCACTAACATTAAGCTATTTGTCTCACTATCAAAGGTTTTGATAGTATTGTGACTGTAAATGATGTGCCGTTCATTGTCAAATCCACAATATCATTTCGTTCACACGTGAAGTGAACATAAGTGGTTGACAAATGTAATTCAAGTTGGTGATAAAGATGCTGATGATATGACATGATCATCAAATTGGATTACATTTAAAGGTATTACTTATATGATTGGATTCAATCTTCAAATAATAATTATGACTATTATGACGTTGTTGCAGTAAAATTACCTTTGCATTTACAGTTTACACTGCAACTTACTTCCTAGTAAAGTATGACGAATTTGCATATGACATGAACCATTTTTTATTGGACACTTCAAGATAATGGCAATGCACCAGACTATTCATGAATTCAGTGCACATGTTACTACAGCTATTATGTCAGAATAAATCTGAAACTACTTTTTATAACTACCGTCTCATGTAAATATTAATTTAAAGAATGCGTGTAAATATTAATTTATTTTCTGATGTGAATCAGGTTGATAACAGATAATGACTTGTGGAAAATTCTACACCTCAAACAACCGTCAGATTGACAGTTGTTTGGGGTTTAGAATTTCAACCTGATTCACATCAGACGCATTCCTTAAATTAATATTTATATAAGATGCAAAGAACAGAACTCAGCGCGGTATGAAAAAGGTATTTTCCGATTTATTCTGACATAAATAGTTGTAATCACATCTACAATGAATTCATGAATATAAATATAAATAGTCTGATGCATTGCCAATATCTTGAAATGCAAATACTTGGTAGACAATCAATCAATAGAAATGTTTAAGTCATATGCAAATTCGTCATGCTCTACTATCATATATAACTTGTGATGTAAATGTAAAGGGTAATTTTACTATAACGTCATTATATAGTCATCAGGCTTATATAAAATCCAATCTATTTTGATGATCACATCATAAGCATCATTATCATCAAGTAGAATTACATTTGTCAAACACGTGATGTTCACTTCACATGTGAACGAAATGATATTGTGGATTTAACAATGAATGGTACATTCCTTAACTTAAGTGACAAATATTAGGTATACATTACATATTATAGGTACTATAGGTATACGTGAGTACTTGTTAGTTGTTACGCTGTTGTTCTGACTATTTATTAGTTAGTACATAAATATATCCAACACCAATCCATGTACCTATATATTTAGTAGTTATAAACTACGTAAGTACCTACTAATTACCTAAAAAACTTGTATAACAACAATCCCTAGTTTCATTCATTTGATTTTCTGAGTAGGTAAAGATCATTCACAGTTACGTGATACTACACATTCTACGTAAAGGTAAAGATAGAGTTGCTCTATTTATGAATTCATGAATTAGTCCCACTAGAATACTAATACAGTTAGTAATTTCCATATACTCATCTACCATCACATGATAATCAGATTCGAGATATCGTAAAATGTACAACAAATGATTCCAACAATGATGTATACCTAAATTATACCTAAAAGATTAAGTAAAGGACAACATTTTACACCAATACAATAGAATGTACTGTCTGAAAGAAGATTAAATTGTGAAATGCTTTGTCCACTAATCAAAATCCACAAGTTGATAAGATAATATTATAGTAATGATATAAATAGAAAGAAGACTTAAATTAGTGCCTACACATACTTACTATAGGTATATATATATATATGGAGTTGTACTACAAGTGGACGATACATAGGCAGAGGCCTGATTCATTTAAATTATCCAAGTGCAAGTATTTACATGGAAAATTTTGGCATGCTCATAGACTCATAGTGTAATATTTCTTTGATTTGATGCTTTCACCAACAAATCCCTACATGCATGCATATGGTACCTTTGTATTGTGTTCGTATTGTTAGTGAATGTTGTGTACAGACAATATTATGTACACAGTGATTACTGCTTCAAATACTTACCTACATAAAGCTGTACAATTGACAAGACTGAAAGATTCAGTCGTCATTACATTCATGTTAATGTCTACTACAGACATGTTCAAAGAGCAAGCTACTGCTTACTGACTGCTTATTAATATACTCTGTAATATACTATGTAGGAATAATTATACGTTTAAAGCGAACAGTGAGCACAGTGCTTCTTGTACAATTCATGTAAAAGCCTGGAAGCCTTTTCAACTCGTTCAACGATCTTTGTATCAGCGATTTCGTTAAAAATATTAAAGCTTATATACAAACGGTTGGAAACAAAACATAAATAGTTGTGTGTATTCCATTCATAGGTCAGTTTGATTTTTTTGAACAGCTTTTGTTTTACTACAGTGCATCTTTATACATAATATTGTTTTATTTTTTGTTATGGAAAATCCTGGCTTTATATCTGACTCTGGTAAGTTTTAAACGAAAATTACCTGTGTATATTTTGGTTCTGTTACAAATACATGATTAAAATTAAAATATATGACTAAAGTGGAATTATTACAATTACAAATGGTATTTTAAAGGTTAAGTAAGGGGCTACTTATGTCCAAGTGGAGTTATTACAAATATATTTAAAGGTTAAGTAAGGGGCTACTTAGGAACTTGTAAAATGTAAAATTATTTACTACATTCACATCACAACTGCCATTTTTAAGATTGTAAGATATCTGAATGGTTTCATATGTCAAGGGTATATACTGTTGCGGTTGGTAATGATTGCAGATTAAATGAGGAAAAGTTAAGTAAATCAATAAATACGGTAAACCAATTTGGTAATTTGCTATGCGTTTTGTATTGCATGCAGACCCATATGTGTATATGTACTGTTGAATAATGCTAATTGTCTCACAAGTGGTATCAGTAGGGCTAGGGCATCACCGAGATTGCAGGTGCAGAAAGATCAGGATTTATGAAATTATTGAAACAGATTTTTCTGACAGATGTAAGATCTGTCTGCAAAACTGAATACTGATATGTATTTTGATTTCAAGGATTTGTACAACACAACTTACACTCACTCTGTCTCAGAAGTGTTACATAAATAACTTGCTCACTCAGCAGTGTTACAGTAGTCCTATGCAGTACTGTAAACATAAAGGCCTTAAAGGCTAGACCGTGTATTGAAATATGCAATATGTGTAAGCAATAAGTGAATCCGATTATAAGTGCCTACTGAGAATCATTGTAATTTTAATTTTCAGAAAGCAAGGACAAGGAGCATTATGATGGCAACCCTCCCAGTTACCAATCCACAACTAAAAATTCTCAGGATAAAATATCAGACAACGTGGATAGCAATGGCAATGCGGCTGTAAATGGACAGACAACGAGTGATGGCACTGTGCGTATGAAAAGGCAAATCGGACTTGTTGGAGGCACGAGCATGATTGTCGGGACAATGATTGGTAACAAAAACTTTGAGTGAATGCCACTGTCAAATCCATCAATGTACAAAGTGATTATTCCGTATTATGAGAATTGAGAATAATGAAACATGATGTTGTGGATTTGTTTTATGCTTATCGAGCTCATGAAACAATCATATCTTGTCCGTGAAAAGCGTATACAAACAATGTGATGTAGTATTGTGGAAAAACCTTATTACTTCTACATTTAATGGCATACCATTTCTGACGCAATAATTTCTCTAATCTTATATCTTTCATTTGAAAGCATATTCTGTGTATACCATAACTGAACAAAATCGTTTTATATTATATGGACAATAATCACATTAATAATATATTTATAATTCAGTACTGAACCAGTTGTATAAATTTATTACTGTATTACCGTATAAATTTACATTTATACTGTAGACAGATTAATAAATAGTAGATAGAACTGAAACTGATAGAAGAGCTCAAATGAATTGACATGAAGGTATAATACATTTATAAGTAAAATAGTGCTCGTAAGTACTTGATGAATGATGTATTTAGTTCGCTCACACTAGTCTTGACATTCCTCTGCGAATGGCACATTATTTTACTTTACATGGTATGGTTGGCATTAAGTACCAACTTGGTACTTTCGCTAATTGTAAGATATGGTACATTTGCGTATCAGTTTGTACTGCTATTGTATTAGTATGTAATAATTGCATATAATTACAATTAGGTATTATTAGATGCGTAAATGATGACATCATTAACTTTGTCTCAATTATCTGATGGAATAATAAACATTAACAAGCAGGATGATAATATTTATGCACTTATTTCATAGGTTCAGGGATTTTCGTTTCACCCAGCGGGTAAGATAAGACTACCTTCCTTCCTAAGCTCATAATTTATTTATATTCATCAAAATGCTTTTAATTATATTTAGTGTAATTAGTATATTAGTTGAAACATACATTATTTTTGTATGAAATCTTTATTCATCAAAATGAATGATTTCCAGTTTGCTGGAGCGAACGGATTCTATTGCCATGAGTCTCTGTGTATGGGCAGCGTGTGGAATTCTGGCCACTTTAAGTATGTTGATGCATCTATTTCATATGACAATAGTATATTAGATTGATTAAAATAATGAAATATCAACCTGATTTATTCCAAAGAATATGTTTTATGAGCCTAAGCATAATATTTTACATTTAAATTATATATGCAACATTTAACGAAATTTTTTACAGCCGCTCTGTCCTATTGCGAACTGGGAACGGTAGTTCCAAAAAGTGGAGGTATGCTAATATTAACTAGATAATTTCCAAGACACAGTTTTCTATGAAGCACGGATTCATCGTTTGAATAAAGTCCGACTTAAAAATGTGTGAAAAATTTCAAATGGTTCATGATATGGTTATGTTTCAGGGGAACATGCATACTACATGGCAACTTTTGTTCCAGATAGTAAGATACCGCATGGAAGCACTAGGTATAGTCAGCTTTAATACATTTCAAAATACGGTTAATGAAACTTTTCTAATAAAAAATGATTTTTTTTGTTTCCGAAGAAAATTCAACATGACTAACTATTTGAGAGAACTGCCTGCATTCCTATTTGCATGGGTAAGAATTGTAATCCCAATAATTTTTATCATTTATGTTGATTCCTTTTCAGTATAACTGAAATATTTTGCGCATTTAATTTAGATGACAATTTTGCTGTTGAAACCATCGTCTTTGTCTATTATAAGTCTTAGTTTTGGTCAGTATGCATTATCTCCGATTCTGTCCATGTCCGGTTATTGTGACGACTTTAAAGATTCAACTGATTTTGATTTTGCCCGAAAGTTTCTTGCAATTTGCATAGCATGTAAGTACATATAGAAAATATAATGAAAATACTGTGAAGTAAATAAGATAGATATTGAAGTGCTAACACATTTTTTATGTGCATAAATGCAGGTTTTATGGCTGCATTGAACATCTACAGTGCAAGAGTGGCAACCAATATACAAGTCATTTTTACAGGAGCCAAGATAACAGCTATGGTTGTCATCATCGGAATTGGAATCTACAATTTCTCCAGAGGGGTTTACGGTCCCATTGGAGACCTTGAAGGAAAATTTGACGAAGCCAATTCAGATTTAGGAGTAATTGCTATGTCGTTTTATTCGGGTCTTTGGGCTTATGAAGGTACGTTTAATTTTCAGTACTCGCTTTTAATACATGGATGAGATACGAGTTTAGATAATATTTAGGTAAATACTAATTAGTAGACCCACTAAGTAATTTTCTTTTATGATTCACAGGATGGAATAATCTCAACTTCGTAACTGAAGAGTTGGAAAATCCTGGTAGAAACTTGCCATTGTGTAAGCAATAATATTTGTTAATGCCTTTAAGTTGATGTACTATACAAATACAATATAAGGTACAGGTACTATGTAATACGTGTAGTGTATCGATATACAAACATAATTTTTGTTGTTGTCTTCTTACAGCAATTCTTTTCGCTATCCCTCTTGTTACAATTTTGTATTTGGCTGTAAATATTTCTTATTTTACTGTGCTGGATAAAAACGGACTGATAAATTCAGCAGCTGTGGCTGTAGTAAGTGTTCCCCCTTACTTGTATGGTTTACGACATTTAATTTTAATGAGTTTTTAATGTCTGGTACAATTTCTGATTTCCGATAGGATGTGGGAAATGAACATCTTGGTGTGATGAAATTTGTAATACCATTGCTTGTTGCTCTTTCCGCAATCGGATCAGCAAACGGTTCCATATACACCGCTGGAAGGTGAGCATGACTATGAAAATGAAACTACGAGTATGTAAATGCCTACAATGTCGAATTACTACACGTATTCACCAACTGGATAAAAATGTGTTTTCATTGTCAATTGTAGGATTTCTTATGTAGCTGGCCGTGATGGTCATATGGTTGATATTTTATCCTACGTTCATGCCACAAGACTGACTCCAACCATCGCAATTGCCCTAAACGTGAGTGTGATGCTTTAGGAATTTTAAATTACACCATTAGATAAAAATATGGTTTTGCTTATGTATGAAAATGGTTATCAATATTTTCTTTTTCTATACAGACGTTACTGGCAATTCCCATGATATTTATAAGTGACATAAATAGATTGATAGATTTCTTCAGTTTTGCAGCCTGGATCTTTTACGGTTTAGCTTTGGCCTGTGTTGTTATTCTCAGATTTACTCAGCCCGATGTACCCAGACCTTTTAGGGTAAGATTCAATTTTATACATGTCACCTAAAATCAGTTGTAGCAAAATATAGCAACTTAGGTTACATATGCTTGCACTTGCTAATGCATGCTATATTATTATGGGAGAGAACGTAGTTAATTTAAATTATTTTCTTTGCAGGTTCCAATATTTATTCCAATCGCTGCAGTGATAATATCCATATTCTTAGTTCTCGCTCCACTAATCACACAGCCCCAAACTGAATATTTTTACGTGTTAGGTTTTGCAATTATCGGATTGCTCCTTTATACTCCATTTGTGTACTTAAAATGGCGATTACCGTATATGGGTAAGTGAATTTACAGAATCTATACCATATTATTTCACTACTTCAATATGAATTATGTATTGTTACATAATCATTTGTTTGTATATTTATTCATTAGATAATTTCACTATGAATATTCAGAAGCTAACCAATGTGGCTCCATCACCTTACAAAGAAGATTAGTATAATTGCAAACTGAAGAAACATTTTCATTAATTCAACACTTTTAAAGTTTGGATTTATTTGTTCGCGTAGTATCTGTGTTATGTTTGTCAGTCACAGTCATATTCACATCTACTTACTTACTAGAAAGGCAAAATGAGACAAATTGACATAGCATAGGTAAATTATTGATTACGCTGTGTAAAGTACATTATGTGACTTTAGTACTGCTGTTACATATCATGCATAGCTATCTTTCTTACAACATTGCATTGGGTTGTGACAGAACAACATAGTATTTTTAAAAGCTTAACTTAAGATAACATTTTAGACGAGTTTTACACACAGATTAATATAAACTTTTAAAATTTGAAGGTTTGTGTTAAACGTATATTGTACAAAATCATTATGTATAATGGTACTATTACAGTACTATAAGATGTTACAGAGCTTATTCGCTACACTCAATGTTTCTTGTCCTACAGTAGAATTCATAATTCACTACTGCAATTTAATCACACTGGATGCATTTATTGATTACCTGTTTTGTTATTGTTGTTAACTTTTTGCATAAATTGCTTTTTAAATTGTTTACAGTAATGAGGACACTTATTGACTTACAGTAATGAGACTCTTTTAATGTAAAAAACTTACCTAAGTTAAGCATGATCTTAATAACATTTTTATGAATCATCTCGTTAATACACTACTCCAAGTACTCCTTTGTTTCTTTCTAGCATATACATATATACATTAAGCTTATACTTACATGCGCTCGCGAAAACTGGATTAAGAAAATAACACAACGAGAATTAGATAAGAAAATGATTGTTTGATATTTGTAACTTACTATGACTCAAGAAAATGTAAAAGTTGCACTAAGCATAAAAGCGACTTTTTCTTTCCCTATGACTATGACTAGGTATATTTTAGGGTTATGTTCTGAGTGTATTTAAACGTAAGCTTTCTTTCTGTATCATTAAACTGTAAACTGCCTGTCAGGCATCAGTGTACGGTACCCTACCGTTGGAAATAAACATGCCAGCCAACTATATAACGTAAACTGCGTACACATAAGTTATTACAATAACTTTTAGTGCACTTGCAACGGAACATGTGTTGTATACGCTTTCACTACGCATTGCATAGGAGCGGACCGTCCTGTGCTGAATATTTCACTACAGAACAGTTTATACAGGAAACGAAACGATATTTTTGACGTATAATCTTTTCCGTCAAATCACCGAGTCATTTTATGTACACAGTTACATATAAGAGAGTATACAAATATGTACCTGTGTTTGTTTGTAAGTAGTTTAGGTACAGATTGCATACTATTTATTGGGGCAGTGTATTTATTATTAGTCATACTAAGATCTAGTTTCCAGTCAATGCACTCTCAGAAACTAGAAGCTATGTTCTTCATTCTAGATGTTTATTACGAATGAAAAGACTACTTCTTTTAAACAAGTTCCCCATCCCCATTAAATATGTCTTGACTAAAATCGCAATTCATTTCTTATTGTTGTTAAACTGAAATAATAAATAATTAAAATTAACAGATATTTACACAAGTGTTAGTTGAAAATGCTTTTTTGTTAGTATTCGCATAGTTCAAGCTTGTCTACTAATCTGTACTGTAGAAATATTTTAAAAGCACTATTTATTGTTAGTATTAGTAGCATACGTGCAAATTGGTATGTTTGTGACAAAGTTACTTGCATGCATAGAATTATACCTTATGTTCACTTATAATACTTAATCAAGTTCAGTGTTATAGGTGAGGTATTATTCTCACTGTATTATTTTTATTACCTGTTAACGTATTTTTCTATATAGGCAGACTTACATAGTAAGTGGAATTCAGACAGCTCTTCGAAAATTAAAGTAACTTAAATCTGATTGAGTGATATAAATACACCAACTTCTTGACATGATTGATGGTAATTTATTTATTTTTATTCCAGACAAAGAACGGAATACATCGCGGCATAAAACAAAGGTATATACTTTCAGGTTTCTTCTGACAACTGGTTTTACATAAATACTAGTTGTATGCTTTGTAGCATGGATTCATGAATACAAATAGTTGGATGCATTGTCATTATCTTGAAATTAAAATATATGCTTGGTAGACAATCAATAAAAAATGTTTAATGTCATAAGAAAATTAGTCATACTTATCCTTCAGTAGTGTAAAATGTAAAGGGTACTTTTACTACAGCGTCACCGTAGCTATGTCGTCATTGATCAGTTTTAGAAGTACGAATAAAATTCAATCCTATCTTCAAATATTAGTACTATCCAATTTGGTGATTATATCATAAGCATCTTTATCATCAGGATGAATTACATTGGTCAAGCTTAGTCTAGTTAATACTAAGCAACACCCTGCTCCGTTGTAAATACACTCCGAAGCTATTATGCCATTACGTGGTACTGTAGACAGATTCGAGATATCATTAAATGTGCATCAAATGATTCTAATAAATGATACATACCTAAATTATACCCAAAAGATTAAGTATAAAGGACAACTTTTTACACAAGTACAATAGAATCTGTTGTCTGGAAGGATACATAGTAAACTTTGAGCGAGAGATTAAATTTAATCGTCAAATACAATTGTCCACTAATCAAAATCTGTCTAGGATGATATTACAGTCATATAATTAGCAAGAGGAATTAAATACCCTACTATTAATATACACATATAGAGTTGTACTAAAAGTGGACGATACACAAATATGAGGCCTGTATTCATTTAAATTATTCAAGTGCAGGTATTTACATGGACAATTTTGGCATGCTCATGGATTCATATAGTGTAATGTTTCCTTGATTTGATGCTTTTACCAACAAATCACTACATGCATACACACGGTGATACAGTGATACCAACATCACCTTTGTATTGTGTTTTTATTGATAGTGAATTTTGTATACATACAATAATATTGTGTACACTGATTACAGCTTTAAATACCTAAATAAGGTAGTACATTGAGATCTTTACATTGACAAGTCGTAATTGCATTCATTGACTGTTAATGCCTACCATACAGGCACATTCAAAGAGCAAGCTACTGCCAACTGCTTATTAATACACCAAGTATGTAGGAACAATTGCGTTTAGACCGAACAATGGGCATAGTGCTTCTTGTATAATTCATGTAAAAGACTGGAAGTCTTGTCAACTCGTGCCATCACCATCAGCGATATCATTAAAAATATTAAAGCTTATATACAAACAGTTGAAAACAAAACATAAATAGCTGTGTATATTAGTGCATTCCATTCATAGGTCACTTTGACTTGCTGACCTATTTTTTATTTTATTAAAGTGCATCTTTATACATAATATTGTTTTATTTGTTATGGAAAATCCGGACTTTATATTTGACTCTGGTAAGTTTTAAACGAAAATTATCTGAGTATACTTTTGTGCTTTTACAAATAAATTGTTAAAATAATGTACCCATATACCTACTCAATTCTTCATTTCTTCATGAAGTGGCTGCATACATTTATTAAGTAATATTCTAATAGTTCATTAGCATTTAGTGCAGCAAAGGTTAGTTTATTTTTTAAATTTGTGAACGTTGCATGCAAATCTAATGTGTGTATGTGCACTCATGAATAATGTAGTATGTATATTGATTATTGATATGTGTCTTGATTCCATGCATGGATTTGTATGACACAATTTACGCTCACTCAGTCTCAGCAGAACTATAATACATAGTCTTGCAATACTGTAAACATAGAGGTTAGAAAGTCAGAACAAAGAACATAAATCCGTAAGAAATAAGTGATTCCACTTGTAAGTGCCCATAACACTTTGAGAATCATCGCAATTTTAATTTTCAGAAAGTAAGGAGCATTATGAAGGCAACTCTCCCAGTTATCAATCCACAACTAAAAATTTCCTGAATAAAACATCAGACAACGTGAACAGCTATGACAATGAAGCTGTAAATAGACAGACAACGAGTGATGGTACTGTGCGGATGAAAAGGCAAATCGGACTTGTTGGTGGCACGAGCATGATTGTGGGGGCAATGATTGGTAATAACAACTTTGAAAGAATATCACTGTCAAATCCATCAATGCACAAAGAGATTATGTACAACATTATGATAATAATGAAACCTGATGTTGGGGACTTGTTTATCAGGCTCCTTAAACAATCATATCTTGTCCTTGAAAAGTGTACAGTGGTGTAATTTTTATGGAAAAACTTTATCATGTCCACTTTATTGGCATACAATTTCTGACGCAATAATTTCTCTCTACTCTTACTTACATCTTTCACTTCAACTCAAATCGTATTCTGTGTATACGATAACTGAATAAAATTGTTTTATATGGACACATTAAGTTGCGTATTTATTAATTTATATTGTGCATATTATAGTATGTAATTAATAAGGTATCAGATACGTATAATATAATGAGGGCATCATAAACTTTGTCTCATTCGACTGATGGAACAATGAACATTGAACATAATAACAAACAGGATAATAATATTCTGTTTATGTTCTTATTTCATAGGTTCAGGGATTTTCGTTTCACCCAGCGGGTAAGATAAGTCTATCGTCTAGCTACCTTCCTAAGTTCATAATTGAAACTTGCATTATTTTGGCATGAGATTATTTGTTCATGGAAATAAAATGATTTTCAGTTTGCTGAAACGGACGGACTCTATTGCCATGAGTCTCTGCGTTTGGGCAGCGTGTGGAATTCTGGCTACTTTATGTATGTTGATCATTGATCCTTCTATTTCGTACTACAATATTGGGTTCATCAAAACAATGAAATATCAACCTAACGGATTTATGCGAAGAATATTTAATATTTTACATTCAATGTACAAATATTATATGTACCCTTTAACGAAATTTTTTCCAGCCGCTCTGTCCTATTGCGAACTGGGAACGGTAGTTCCAAGAAGTGGAGGTATGCTAATATTGAGTAAAGATAATTTCCAAGACATAGTTTTCTATGAAGCACGGACGAGTCGTCGTTTAAATACAAATGTATGAAAAATTTCAAATGATTCATGACATGGTTATGTTTCAGGGGAACATGCATACTACATGGCAACTTTTGTTCCAGATAGTAAGAAGCCCCAAACGTATGGAAGCACTAGGTATTTGAAGATATATCTCCTTTAAAACATTTGGAAATAACGAAAATTTTTAAATAAAAAATGAAAAATTATTTGTCTCAGAAGACAACATAATGTTATTGACTATCTGAGAGAAATACCGGCATTTCTATTTGCATGGGTAATTGTATTCTCAAGAATTTTTTTAATCATGAATTTTTGTTTGTAATAACATTCCTAACCAGTAAGAAAGTTAATGAAATCTTTTGTGCATTTTAGATGACAGTTTTACTGTTAAAACCATCGACTTTGTCTATTATAAGTCTTAGTTTTGGTCAATATGCATTATCTCCAATTCTGACCATGTCCGGTTATTGTGACGACTTTAAAGATTCAAGTAATTTTGATTTTGCCCGAAAGTTTCTCGCAATTTGCATATCATGTAAGTACACATGAAAAAATTAAAATACAATGAAGTAAAATAGATATAGTTTTTTTGCGAACACATTTCTTTTGTACATAAATGCAGGTCTTATTGCCACATTGAACGTCTACAGTGCAAGAGTGGCAACCAACATACAAGTCTTTTTTACAGGAGCCAAGATAACAGCTATGGTTGTCATCATCGGAATTGGAATCTACAATTTCTCCAGAGGGGTTTACGGT
>JABASD010002307.1:0-28133 GCA_019776165.1 Pogonognathellus flavescens
GACCTTCGCAAAAACTGAAACCCAACCCAACCCAAATCGGATTGGGTTGGCCCAATTTCTGGGTTTTGGGTTGGGTGCCGGCCTCTAGTTGCTTGTGTATGTGGTGTGATCGTCAAAAGACAGACACAAGTTTCTTTTATTTGCTCATCTTTTACCCTCCTTTGGTTTGCGTTAAAGTTAATTCAGTTGGTTAGATAGAGTTACTAGACTAAACAAAACTAGAATAAGATGAATGCTGGAAGCAAAGTCTGTTTTGACTTTGCTTTCAGATATCTACAAGATTTACAGAAATAACACAGAGATTCAGAAGATGTGAGAGAAAATTTAAGGATGAAATGCATTCCCAAATGGAATCAAATCAAATCAACTCCAATGAAATGAAACTTTTGACGACTCAATTAGCAAATCGTAAAAGATAGACAGTAAAAGGCACTACAAAGGCTAGGTAGTCAAAGCAAATCTGCTTTCCTCAAAAAAATCTTTCAGCTTCTGCTTAAATATTTTTTTGCGAATGAATTGCTATCTATAGGTTTTTCCTTTATGCATGTTGTAATTCCAATTAGACTTGAGATGTTGAGCTATGTATTTCTTTACTGCATAATACATAAGAGGAAAAAGCACTTGTGATACCATTCGTTTGTATAACAAAGTTTGTTGGGTTCAGTAAAAGCTTCTTTCTTGGTAACTTCATTTATTTACTGAATTTCTTGTTAAATTATCTTCGATTTGACTATAAACTGTCTGTCTGCTCTACTCAAGGAGAAATCAGCTTAAAGATTTTTACAAACGTTGAAAATCTTCTACTCTTTGCTAAACCAAGGTCTTTTTCTCCATTTTCCGCTTTATCATCCTCGTGCACATTTCAATTTTAGATATTGCATCATACACATGCATAGCTGATACCCTCGATACAACTGTCCTACCCTTGTTTTAACGAATGTGCAAATAAAAATCTTACGTAAGAATTATCCATTAGAAGGAACAAGTGGACATTATAATATTATAATATCAAATGAAATGAAAGGACATTCATAAAACAAACTAATAAACACACGTACTTTACTAGCTGCTAATTCACTGCACACTGTAAAAACGTCTACCAGTTAGTCGAGCTACTAACTCAGACACATAAATAAAACTGACAGCTGACAGCAATTTATTTATTTATTTGGCATCGATAATTATAGTACCTTATTATGTTGTTATTTGTACGTACGAGTGGTAAGCCTAATTCATTCATAAGGTACAAATCATCTAGTTTGACTACCTTGACTCAGTAAACCGTAAGAAACTTTGTCAAATTAAGGTTACTACAAAAGATAAGAAGTATTTTGTTGTGGAAAGGTTGTCAGCCCATTAGAACACAATACAGAGAGAACACTGTCACAATGTCTGAAGAGGACAAGCCTCTTAATGTACAAGTGTGTGAGGATGCAGTACTGTAGTTGTTGTAAGTCTTCACCTGATATCAAACAGCCTATCTGTATTCATAGCCATACAGCTACAACAAAGATAATAATGTCAGGTAAATTAACAGCAATAATGAAGTTTCTTGCTCAATCATGTGTAGTAAATCTAGTAAGTGTCCTTAAGTGTGCAAATTGCAGTAGAAATGGAAATACCTATACAATTTACCAATTTTAAACAAAAATCACATCCAATTTGCCTGGAGGCGAATATTAATCTGGTATATTATTCCACTTAAGCTCTGCTGCAATAATAAATTGCAGGTTCGCTTTACATTTGGGTTCATGATTAGATTTCCTAAGTTGATACGAGTAGTTAATACCAAGCTTGTAGATGAGAGTATAAAGTTGCCTTATCATCAACAAGCAGATGTTATTAAAACTCGCTTGCATTTCCAGATTACATTCGTTATCATAATGACACGGTGTGTATGCAAAATGTAAAACAAATAAGAGATTGTTGTAGAACACACTCACTGCACGTTCATATTGAACTTGCTGATTTCCCATGTCAAATCAAATGCTTTAGCAACAAACAACGACTATACGTACTTGAGCATTCAATCCTGGTTCATTTGAAGAAATTGAATCTTGCAAAGGAAGCCCACAGGGATTTACTATAAAAAATAACTACTGCAGATAAATTGAATCCAGTGTAGTTTTCTACTGCAAGTAACACAAGTATTATATTTCCAAAGAGTAAAAACTAAATTGACCACCTATATTGTAGAGCTATAGCAAATCCAATTTTTAGCTTCAATTCGCTCTCTCACATCCATCCATGACCTTCTGTAGGTTATATATGCAGAAAGTGTAATTGCTTGTAGGATAGACTGGACTGAGCCATGCTCTATGTCCAATTTACAATTTAACAGACATGAGCAAATTAAAATTCAGAAACTGACCTCAGTCGTTACACTTTTTTCACTGTATTGACAGCTGACAACTTTTCCCAACTCACTACTAGCTAGAAAATATACAGTAGAGTACACTGTGCAACTTTACTTAATAGTAATACTACGGCTTGCTTATTGATTCCATTTAAATTACCTAAAAATCAAATACAATATAAATGAAAGTATAGATGATTCAGTACAGAATATCCAGAGCAAATGAATAAAATAAAATTAGGTTAGAGGATAAAAGAATTGGAATGATTAAAGAATCTCACCATATGTGTTTGTGTGTATATATATACTATTAGTGTACATATTGTATATAGAGGTATATATTACTTATATAACACAAAACGAAATGGTATAATATATTACACAGGCTAACTTATTAAGTTTCAGTAATGCGCACATATGTATTTCTCTCACACACAAGAAAAATGCATGATTGTTTTACATTTAATATATATCAGTCGTTAGTAGGGTAAAAAAGTAAATAAACACAACACCAGGGTTGAATGAATGTCTCCGGTCAAAAGCCCAAAGGATTCTAAGCAGTGTAACTGCTAGTTTATATTCACACAAAGAAAAACTTAGGAAAGACTGTACCTACAGTGTAGAAACATTATAGAAACAAATGTAAATGCCTGAGCTTATCCAAGAAAACTTAAGGTAACTTAACTAGAATGATAAAATCGCATGGATTTTCCAGTGTAAATTCCCACAGTACAAAACACACGGTGTGCTGTATAAGTGTGCGGCTTCATTTCTTATACTGCACATGGAAATTCTCGTTTCTCAACATCATAACTCTACCCAGCAATCATCAACGTCAACAGTAATAGGAAACAATACGAATTCCTTACTGACGCAAAGTGCAAAGAAACAAATAAAAGAAACACACGTACGAATCCAGGACGATCATGCAATATCAAAACTATTCTTAAAATGTCTGTGTATGCATAAATTGATATACCTAAGGTAAATATTCCTTCACCCTGTGTCGTTAGTAAGATTGCAAATTTCCGTGTTTGCTTCACTTGGAATGGCACTTTAAAAATTTTCCCCGAATTAGTAAATTGCAACACCCTAAACGATGGCTTAGTGCACGTTAGCGGCCTTTCTTGCTTCGAACACAATCAAAAAGTTTCGCAGAACTTTGAACCGGCACACGGAAGTACGAACATTTTCCCTTTAAGTCTTTTCATGATATCCAGCGAATGTCTACTGCTATCACATCACCCGAATTCCAGTACACTACTTAATGTACTAACTGCTGTACAAATCCTCCTTATACAGCGAATTTCTTTTTTAGCATTACCAACATAAACCAATTTGTATAATTAAGTCACTCTCACTCTGCACACAGACTCTGGTAGTATAACACGGGTATGTTAAGTACAGCAGAGCTACACCGGAGAACTGATGCTGATTGCAATTTTTCCAGCAGGTAGGTTAAACGAACAAAGCAAGGTAACGAACCCTCTTGGTAGTAGTAGCTTAGCTACCTTTCCAGAGCATACTGCTACAGTTCTTCCAGTTGTTGGCTGCTGATGGGAGTCTGTCGAGAACGAGAATAGATGAAAGATGTAGCATGCATGTAGCGAAGCTGTGGCTGCTGTTGTTGTATGTAGCTTAGGTGCAAAGGGGAACGGCAAAGCAAAGTTGGATGCAATGCTTCAATGCATACACATAACACATACCTACATAGACGTAGAACATGCATGGAAAAATACATAAAGGTAAAATGTTGTAGTAGAAGCGCCTGCCGATCTGCTCCTCAGTTATTTCTCTGCACAGTCCCTCACTGTAATTCACTGTAAATTTTCTGAGCTCTAGGCAGACACTCACAGGAAATTGGAGGTTTAGGGGATTTCCTTCTTACCCCAGAAGAGCACAGAACATCACACAGACCAGCAGCAGACCAAACAGACTTCACTCATGTATCTCTCTTTCCACTAGTATATCAAAGATACCACGGAGAGTTCTTCCACTACTCGTCGCTGGCCAAATGCACAGAACTCAACATACAGACCAACATAGGCAATACTTCTAGTTCCACCAAACCAAATCATACGGTGACTTGACGATGCTTTACCACCACTACCACCACCGCCACACTAACAACTAACATCCACCTCTATAGTTCAACAACAGACACAACCAGATGTTGATGCTGAAGAACTTCTCTCTCTCTCTCTCTGTCTGTTTGTCTGTCTCTCCTTTTTCTCACTAATACTACCACGAGTAGTATATCACATCACCTGAACTTAACAAAGTCTGTCTTTCTTTAACTCCACGATTCTGTGGTATCTCACAACACCTGAACTTAACTAAAGCGAAGACAGACTACAGATACCTCCCTGTACTACTACTACCATTATTACGAATACTACTCTGGTTGCTACATGTCCAATTGCCTTTTCTACGTTTTACTTCAGATGATACAATACATATTCAATGGACACGACACACAGACACTACTAGATTCCATTCTATTTCATAATACTTGTAAGTACAGTACAATACCTTCCTTGGTTTACTGTGTCTTCCTTTATTTACTTCTTCGGCCACTATACTACTGTACTCCTGCTCAACTGAAATGGTAAGCAATTGCAATGCAGTAATGATGGCAGAAAGGCTTAGACTTGGACTTTTAGAATTATATATCTTATAAGACTCATCTTTCTCGTTCTTGTTATTAAACATCCAATATGATGTACAATACAGCAGCCAAAGGTAAGTTGAAAGGCTATATTTTACTTACTTTTACATCTACTGTACGTGTGTCATGGTATATAACATCTCTAAAACTTAAATATAATATGGATGATGGCTGTAGGAACATGTAATGCAGAGAGATATATACAGCGTGAAATATCCAGTATATTCTAATCCAATATATTTGAGAGTGTATTTGTATCTCCTTTGTTGCGTGCTAGAAGACTGCTATGGAGTTTCTTCACGTTTTTATGTGTGCAGAGATGGTTTGCCTTTGCGGCAAAGCATTTTTATTCACAACATGCAATTTGTATCGCTTCTCACATGTACAGGCATAAACAGCCGCATATTGTATTACTTTCAGAAAACTTTTCGTATTCCAAACTCACCTGATGTGTCTTTATTGTTTTCTGCAACATATTCTACAACTTTGCTTTACGCTGTCTTTATGAAGTAACAATAAAATAAACATTTATGCAAAACAGGCATATTTACAACTTAGAAACAACTAGTCATATCCAGTAATTTGACTTTCATCGTGCACTAAGATACGACAAATCTATTCTCTTTATGCAAATGTCCCACCGTAGTACCTACTGTATGTTACTGACATGAGATTTTCCTCTTGCAAGTTTAATTACAATTAAACAACTTATTCAAATCAGTAATTAGTTTCGTAAGAGGATGTAGCTTACATATTTAAAGACATAACTCTCAGAAATTACCGTGCAGTTAGTTTCTCATGTTCTATGCATCACAGATTAGATGCTACTTCCAGCGTGTCACTGGGCCAATCATTATTATAATGAAATGACCTTAGCTATAAAAATCTACAGTGAATGAATAAAATAATTATATACAGCAAAAGCAATATTAATATTATTGTCCCTTTACTGCGACTACGAGTTAACGTAAGGTCGTGCAGTGTGATTGAAAGAGATAGGACACATTCACTGCAGTGCTTATCTTTTTTATTTGGAAGAACGAAAGTGTGGACCGTATGTAGTCATAAAACTAAAATTTATTTACGTGGATTGGATTGTGTAACTGATATGACGATGGTGTATGTGAGTGCACCCGTTGCAACAAATGTCACAGGCGACTTGACGATGAATCTGCTGCTAGCTGCACATACAAGCAACACCGGAAAAGGAGAAATATTCAAGAACTTGGCATCATGGGTAAGGGTAGGCAATGGTTGAATTATTGGAAGTTTTTGGAAGGAAAGGTTCACATCACATGTAACTATGACCAAGAACTAAACCCAAGTGTGTAGTATATCACCCGAATGATCTATAGATATCCTCTATAGCTGTAAACGGTTATGTATGTGGAAGTCTTATACTAATAATATATTGTTATGGGGAGACTTCGACTTCAGATAGCTGGACGTGAGTGAGAGGGTGCCCTTTATAAATCTAACACTGCTACACTGCTTCTGTACGTGTAATGGCTAGAGAAATACATACAGCTAGTAAAAATGGACTGACATGATGGACTACCACCAGACCCGAAATTTATATTGATAGAAGCTCCCTTTCACTATGGATAACAACAAGGAACAAGAAGAGACCCTTCAGTTCCCTCCTAATAAGATTTCCGCGTCGAGAAATACTAAATTTGAGTCGAGAGGGACCTTCATAAATAACTGTTACTTCGTGCTCTTCCTATAATTTCCAGAAATTACGTCTACTTACACATTAGCTTTAATCCTATAAGCTAATCAGGCAATTCAAATAATTTGGTTGCGTAGTACACTGTTCCCGTTCTAAAAGAATTATTAAATATTTTTATTCACATTAATATTGTACATCAGATAGGATTTTCAATTGTAAATACTTTGGATAAAATATTTTATAGGAATTTTCTAATTCGAAATCTTCAAAGCAAATAGTATAAAAATTAGATACTACAAACTACAATGTATCAAATCATGTGAATTGTGGCATTAGATGAGCATAAAATATAGGTACATGTCAAGACATGCAGATATATAGCCTGCTGTTGTTTATTGGCTGTATAAGGTTTTTTAAAGTTATTAGATTTGTAGTGGTGTTACAAATGTTCTTCTTTGCACAGGTTGAAGTAAACTTTACTACTAGATGTATAGTAAACATTACAAATAATTGTACAACGATTTAACCTGTTTTGGATTTGGATGGACTGATATGTGGTTTATGTCAAGGACAAGACAAAATAAGGTTTAACATGATCCTCCATGAACAAGCAAGGGTACATAAAATTCATGGATAGACAAGGCTAGAGCAAAAAATTGACGCCTCGCCTCATTTGCCTTGTCTTCGGTTAGAAGAAACATCAAGAAGTAGACGAAGAAAAAGAACCTCCCATGGATGGATATCCTCCGACGTGGTTAGTACAGTGGTTAGCATTCGAAGGGGAAATACACAGGGAGCATTGCTTGCATTTCACTGTCAATTTTCTGTATGATAATTCTGTCAAACAGAGCTTATGAATGCTACTTTTCACAACAATCTGACAATCGGAGACTTGTTCAGCAGAGGACAGTCTTAGTTACCATTTATTAGTATTACTATAAGGACTAGTAGAGGACGACAACGACCTGAGAGTTTGTTTGCAGTAGTGTACTCGCAGAGAAGAATGTACAAAGCTAACAATGTACCATTCTTCAGCAGTTTCAACTTCTGGCAGTGAAAATATGTATAAATATGTATATAATGCAAATGTATGCAGAGATGATGTGATAGAAGAAATTTTTTAAAAGTTAAATCAAGTTTCAAAAACGTCATCAAGCAATACATCATGCTAAATGCAAATCAAGTCCGTGTTCCTCTTCTTTTGCCTTGAAATCCCATTAACAAAATCCCATCAGTTTCTGCTGGCTTGTTTGTTGTCGCTAAGAGCTGTCGTTGTCACCTTTCAATGCAGATTTAAATCCTCTTCATTCTACTACTAGATCAAAGAATTGCCATATGCCAAGCTTAAAACCACAAACGCAAACTAATAAATTCGAGTCTCACAGGATTCTTTGCAGACTAACGAAGAGTTTCAATGTAAAGCTCGCAGAGTGCGTTAACTCATAATCAGCTTTGCAGATAAGTCTTCAGCGTACGGTTGTTGAACACTTCTAGAGGTGCTGCTGAAGCTGTCTGTTTGTATATGCACAGCTCTGCTGATAGAATACTGATTACATTACATTAAGTATGTATGGAAAGGAGCAAAGAACACAAATGTTGTTATCAATTATAAAAGCATTTATGAAAAGCTGTCAAAGAGTCAATGTGAGAAAAATAACAAAGAAAATGAAATTCAAAATTCAAAAAACCTGTCATACAAAGAATAATGCAGACAAGTGTTCCAGTTCTTTATTATTGCACTGCACGTTACAATGCAACAATACTATAACAGCCATAGCTTTAAGCAAGGCCAGGACGGTTTGTGCTACGTGTGTATCACCCAGTAAATGGGAAACCTCCCAGATAGTCGAGAGATAATATATTTTATTTAAATTAGCCCATTAGGATACAAATATGATTAATGTATGAAGGGAAAATTTAATTAAATAGCTATACACATGTTAAATGACTGTAGAATTACCTACATCATACCTATGTACATAGGTTAGGTAGGCAAAAGGTATTCACAGGTACTGCCTCTACCTTACCTAATAACTATACGCATCCTAAAACACCCTTTCAGTACAACCTGTACAAATAATTGCATTCTAAAGTTGATTTGAATGCTATTATTGCAGATAAACTGGAATCTTACTTATCGAGTTGGTTTTTGCCATTATTCGCGTACTGGTACAAATATAATTTACAGACTACGGTAAATATAAAAGAGTTTGGGTACATAACTTACTATACCTACCTTGCTATTTATACTGTGCAATGTTAATGATAAGAATCATTATGCAAATATGCAAATTCTAAGAAAGATAATGTTTGTTATTCAAGTGTATAATTAAAGGTCAGGAGATTTTTAATAGTTTCAGAAGACCTTAGGGAATCGTGTGTTGTCGTGTGTTAAGTATAAGACTCCACACAAATGCTGATGACGTACAGGAAAAGATAACCCATTATAAATATTAATGGACCGTAATGCATCATTAGACTTCATCCGTATTAGCAAAGAACGAAAGAAATTATACTCGTTTTGCAAAGGGTCACATGGAGCAGTTTGAAGCTCTAATACAAATACTTTAGCTTTAACCACACCATAAAAGTATTTATAAATATGTACAAGGATGGGTTTATTGCGAATTGCAAGTGAAGAGAAAATTGCTCTGTTGTTTACTTAGGCACGGTGCTAAACATTCTGTTAACCAGCTTGAGAGACTTGATGTATTCATTAACAACTTGTTTTGAAATTGTGTTTTGACGTGCCTGGGCTCGTTCAGCTCTTACAGCACAGATTAACTTGGAATGGGCCAAGATTGCTCATTTGGGACTTTGAATACTTTTCTGTGCATTTTCATTCTTATTTAGATGCTTTGTGCGAAAAGGATGAGTCTGAAAGGGTGTTACACGTTCTATCAAAGTAAACTGCACATAATTCCTTAATTGTTAACCCTGCCCTATATATCTTGCATGAATACTTCATGCAATCCTCAGTGATACTCTGCCTTCCCCTATTTCATTGTGCATTGTTGTTTTTTATTGTGTTGGACTTTAATTTTGCACTTGGATTATTGTGCAACGACAATGTTCAAAATAAAAAGTTGTTATGGACGAGTGGACGACAATGTTTTGTTGGCACTTGGCAGACAGACTGAAAGAAGACCTGAACCCAACTCATCGTAGACTTTGCTTAGCCATCCACTTGATAATTTCCTCTCGAGTGTAGCTAATCAAGCCTGAGTTAGTGTAGACATTAACTGTGGATTTGAGAGACAGGCTAAGGAATGTCACCAAGTAATGGTACATGGATATATAAAAATAAAAAGCCACGAAGAGCTCACCAAGCTACTTAATAGCATACCATTTGCATTTGTTAGTCTCTTATTCGTGTGTATTCAATTCAGTTACACAAAGAACTCGAGATACTTACTGCAGAAACAACTCAATATGTCTTCATTAGTTGAAATATTCAAATAAAACATTTGCATAAGGTAGTCGTCTCAACAGCTAAATACTTTCAGAATATCTGCCCAGTCATTGTTCACAGTTCTTGTGTAAGCCAAGTCGTCTTTTATGCAAACACACAACAATCCTACATACCCATACAATGTTGTAGTATCTACGGGAATAATAATACTAATACCTGTGTGCGTGTACTTAAATACCATTATGATTATTACCTTAGTTTAAATGATGATTGGTAGTAGAAGACAGACAGATAGCTGTACTTCGTGGCATGTAGTTTTCCATTTCATTCAGCAATTACGCACACACTTGAATGAACTAAAGGTACAAGCATCTACTACGAGAATATTATGTCTAATCAATGCAAATGCCAAGAGATAAGAAGCGAAAAGAAAACTGTCAAGAGGACGTCTTGTGATGATCACGCGATAGTTACACAAACTGACATTGAAAATAAATTATGTTAAATACGTGCCGATGACGATTCTTATTCTAAGCTGTAAGTGTATTATTCTTCATGTGTACGGCAAATAGTACAAAATCAACATTTCAAAGTATTATTGACTAACTATCACTGCCTTTTAATCAAATACACTGACTGATGCTAACACAAACAAAGCTTCTCAGTATTAGACTAAAAATTATCTACATGTTCAAACAGACGAGCATGAGCATCACACGTTTATGCATTATGGAAAAAAATGCTAGAGCTGCATGTATATTAGGCAAATGAGTATCTGCACAATCTGCAGGAATATAATACCTACACCTACATAATTATGTGGTTCTTTTCATACGTACACCTCCATTTTCGCCATTAGTATATTTTTTCATATTCACGGTTTTCCTCAATGTCGTTTTTTTGACTAACTAATCATAAGAGACTCGGAAGCACCTCTACATTGTACATCTGGTATTTACACAGTCATGTCATCGTGTGCAGTCGTTTGAGTACATTTAGCAGTTTTTACGATATAGTGTGCCAACCACTCGTTGCTACACATTATTACATTTCATGCTCATGGTATGCAAGTTCTGTCAAAAGAGAAATGCACAAGGAGACGAAATGAATAACATCATTGCTAATTTTACATTAAATAGTACTTATACTAATAGAGGAAACTAGATTGTAAGAGTTTCATAAAATCGATGTGAGAGCCATCAAGGGATTCCATGATTTTTTACTTTGTACATTACATGCATAGTTCTGTGTAGTTATTTTGCCAAGGAAAAAACGTTCACTTAGGTGGTGGACTTGTATTACCTAGTACTAGTAGTAGTTGGTAATATTGTAGTCAGAAGACAACGGACATTATAGCTATGATAGTAATGGGGAAGACGAGCATAATGTCTAATGTATGTAAATGCAGACACTGACAAGACAATAACGTCAAGTAAAAAGGAAATGAAGCAAAAAACCAAAAGACACTTCGCCATGGAAGTGAGAATACGAAAGGATGAAAGAAGGCAATACTTACACATATCTCTGCACTTTACTCTGCTCTATTATGATACAAGCAAAGCAAGGCATGAAATGAACATAAGACAAGTCCGCCAACTCATTTCAACGAGAAAAACATGACAAGCCTTGCTATGGCATATAATATCACATAATAGCAACTTTAGTCTCGCTAAAGTCAATCTCTCTCTCTCTCTCATTTCATCACATTACATTACTCGTACATACTAAAGTCTACATGCACGTCCTCTTCTACGGCAATTTAATACCAAAAAGGCATTGACCGGCCTTGCATGGTCATTGCGATTCTTTCGTTACAATTACACTGCAATCCAGTATTACACAGGTACCTATCATTTGTCCAAATTTATATATACGTTATTATTATTTACTTCCATCTTGATCCATAATACCTACACTTTAAACGCAATATAACACTCCATAGACGCACCGCACAGGAAATGAAAATAATTTATAATTTCACAACATGAACTAAGCAAAAAATGTAATTGCTTCCCATGTTTTGTGCATATACAAAATAAATATTGTTATTTCACTATAAATTCATTAAACATCTATAGTTTCTAGTCATGGATGTGTCATTAGAAAACCTGTATGAATGATAGCTAAGGTTGAGATGAAAATTACACGTAAAGAAGCCGCATAAGTATACTTTGTGTTCTTCTAGTTCAGTTTCCAATTTGCTATTATTTTTTATATATCCATATCTTCAGCATACCGAGATAAAACGTAATCATATTCTAGCATCTATATAATGATTGCATTTTGCATTTATGAATCATACACACAATACACCGTAGCAAAATTTCTATCAGTAAGTTAAGCGTACGATCCTACAACATACATAGCTAGTACAGGTATAACTGCAGTTATACAGTACGAACAAAGAGAATTGGATTGAATGCTCCATAAATGACGAGTTCACGCAACATTTCAAACATCTAGCATCTGTAAAACATGCCAATGACCAAGTGTTAAGGTGACAATTGTAAAATAATTATTTTATGCTTTCTCTTTGGCCTATACTTGAACTTATTTGTACATCTGTTAATAATGGTTGTCATAAATGAATATACATAGGAGAATGAAAGAAAATAATAAACTTCCAAGTAACGATTTTTAGCTACCTATTTTAATTATTTATCTGATTTATTAAAAATGAATCAAAAATGAAAATAAGCAGCACCATAATGTTCAACATTTTTTGTTTTGGATAGTTTTTCGGTTGTTTAAACCATGTCCAATCTGACAAAGTGTGTGCAATAAGATAAGTTAGTAAGTTAATCTTTATATTTAATAGTGAGAGAGTAGAGCAATTGAAAGGAGTGTTTCGGCACTAAATTAAGCTGAGGTGCAACTTCTAACAATTCATCAAACCACTTTTATAAAAAACTTAATCCTGATCTTCCATAATTAATAGACAATAATATACCTTTTAATTTGCCCCACATATTTTCATCACATACGTACCTACAGGTAGTTTCATTGGAAATAATATTCCGCAGTTTGTTAAACTCATTGCATCTAAAACAGTTGGTTAAGTGTGTAGGATTAACTAAACCACATACATCCGGTAAACGGTAAAAAGTGTATGCAATGGGTAATACCAGAACAGTATGAGTATAGTATAAGTTTCCAGTAACAAGATAACATAAAAAAGTATAAACTAACATGAAGTATCATCCTTAATCAAAATAGTTGGCAACATACTGGCATGCAGAGGAGAATTTGCATAGAGACACCGCAAAGAGCATTTGGCAAGTAACTGAGTAAATAAAATTGTCTTTGAGATAATGATTGGGTGGATCAAACAGGTCAACAAATCACTAACGATTTGCGTTTGCCCGCAGAAGATGCAACCAAGCTCACGCAGGAGAATCGTTTAACTTTATTTGGCACAAGAAACACACACAGGGTTGTCCTGAATTTTCTGCGAGGAGGTGAATTAAAGTAACATAAGGGAAGACATAATTGAAGGCTGAAAGCGATTAAACAAAATTATTAACAATCTGATACAGACCTCAGTGTAGAATAAACTTGTACATCCATGTGTTTCCTGAAGTATTAAATATTCATCGTTTTTACCTTGTTTGCTCTACCACTACTCATTTCTCTTCCTTTACATTTATGGAAGTAAATTATCCTTCTAATGCAAACTTCAAAGTATAGTAGTAAATAAATATGTGGGGCAGTTGTACGAAAAACAGTGACTGAAGCCTGTCTTTACACTCCACACACACATATCATTACAGAAACATACAAACCATTGTAAACATAGAGGAAAGTAGAAGTAAATACACGTGGAGTAATAACTGGAGGCGCTATTTGAGTAGAAAGGGCTGTGTGGAGATAGGAAAATAGATTTTGCATAATAACACGATATATTCACACTTAATAGTTTTCTCAGTAAGGTAAAACTCTTTCATTCCAGTCTTTCCTTTACTTTATACCTTTCCATAAAGTTTTATGTGGTACAGTAGTAGTAGTTCGTTCCGCAGCAGATAAATGAAGTTGAACACTAAAGCATTTGTTCTAGTAATTACTTTGAATATTAAGTGTCGGCACTTACACACAGACTACGCCATGCAAAACAGCAACGCAGACTTTTCATTTGCTCTTCCTTTCTAATTTCTAGCAAAACTTTGTACATGCAAAAACGAAAGAAGCCTCTAACGCCAGACTATTAGTCTACACATAAACTTACAGTCTAAAACCTTGCATTACCATATTACAAGGTGACATTAATCTCAAAAGATAATCCAAAAAACTAAAAGACTGCTGAATCAATTTGATTTCTTCGTTTTCGCTGAGCTGGTGATATTTACAACCTGATTGAATTCATCCATGCCTCGTGCCTTGTATAAAACAAGAAATTGAATTAAAATATAGTACTAAAATCTCAACCCGTCTCGTCTCATCTCTTACATGACATGGTCATATATATTTCCCTCTATAGTATATGCCTCAATCTTTCCCCAAAAACAGGGATTCTAATAAACTCGTATAATATAGTAAGAAACCAAACGTTTTCCATTAAAATGAACAATATATCTGCTTGGTCCATTACTATATGTAAGACGAAACCTTTGCTACAATATAGCAATAATTATAAGTAAGTACACACTACAGCTATACTATACCTAAGTATGGAGTGTATACCACAACACGGACAAACTACAAAGGAAACCAATAAGAGTCAGAGAGATGCACACTCCAACACATACTACCCTATTAGTATTAAACACCCACTCTGATCCAAAATATATACCTAGTTTTATATGAGTACTACTAGTGGAATATCCATACATAAAACCTCCTTACACACATATGAGTAACACCATGGAGAGAGAGAGAAACCATAAAGAATCCGACCGTGACACACAGTGGAAGAGCGGCAGACGGGAGAAGAACATGAAGAAGAAAAAGAGAAACTAATTGGAAAAGTGCGAAAGAAAGTAGAACGCCCTTCTCATGGTAATTACCCATTATTGATTTTGTGATCTACTCAATACGAGTAGGACTAGAGGCACTTACAATACACTACAGTGCATCTTAACTCAGCACTACCTACTTTACATTAGGTACACATCATCATCAAGTACTTTCTTGTACTTACTCGGCAATAAACGATGTGCCGATCTGTCTGCTTTCTCCTTATGGAATAAAATATAGACTAGACAACCCTTCTCTTACTTCTTTTTCTTCTTCTTGTATTATTTGTACTTCTACTCCTACTACCAGCAACTAATACAACTCTGGTACGGGTAAAAACCCAAGTCAAGTCAACTCAACACTTCACATCACATCCACAACCCTTTCACTTGAATGCTCAATGAAGAAAGGAAGAAAGGAACATGACAGAACTCAATTCTGTACTAGTACCAGCCAGATCCACTGAGTTGTACTATTGTCAGAATGTACTATGAACATGAACTGGTATAATACTAATGTAGAAACATAGCCAGCCGAAAAAGATCCCAATCTCTAGAATTTAACTCACATACCATTTGGGGAAGTGCAGAGTGGTTGAAACCTCTCCCGACCCACCGTTATACACAACTACAACTACTACTCCGGTGTGTGATACTTCTGCATTCTCTGTGTGTGTTTAGGATATGCAGTATTGACATAGTAAATGACTACTACCATCACACACCACCATACCGAACAACGACCACACTGTATATCGTCAGTGAACGAGATGTAAAGGAACTTTTTAAACATTTTTTCATTCCTATTATCCTGCTCCATTTTGAATTCAACTCAAATGCCTCCAGTTTAATTAAATTGAGAAATAACCATATACATACGAAAGTAGTTGAAAGTCGAGTCTGTTCTTTAGCGTGGTTAAAGACTGCAAGGAACGTTCTAATCGTAATGCAAATGGATTCTACACGACTGCTCTAGTCTGAGCAGTAGTTTAAAATGGATTTTTTGAACAAAAGAAACTCAAATGTTCGTCATTACATTACGTAGATTACGTGCATCAAATGTGCATTAATTACAAGATGTAGCAGCCAACCGGTTCAACTTGGCTGCCTCTGTCAACGAGGTTCACACAATTCCAAATTCCACTAATGCTAAAGAGTTTCCTTCATTTATTTTAGTATTCTAAGCTTACTCCATACCTGCACTTTCACTCTCTGTATATAGTATATAGTATAATATTATACAGACATGTATATGTGCCTTCATATTATTTCCAATTATTATATGGCAATGGCAATTGTGTTCCAGATATTATATAGGTATTATAGGTAGTATGCTTTTATACTACTATTGCTTTCGAATATAATATTTACACAGTGTAGTATAGTGTATCGTGATAATGATAATAATATAGTTGCCTCCGGTCTCTGGCTCTGCAGTGTGTCTGAGATTATTAGCTATTTTGTGGAATTGACTGGACTTTGTGTCAAGTACGACTGCATTGTAGCAATGCTCATACGATTTTGGACAGGGAGAAAAAATCAAGTGAAGGAAATCGCTGCAGCCAAGCAAGTAGTCTAAAGCTCGTTTCAGATAACGTTTTTTCCATTAGTTTTTCGCAACAATTTAAAATAGACACTGTCAAATAATTCAGACTTTTAGGTTATTTATACGAGTGCTGAAACACACTCTTGACGTTTCTATAAAGTGAACTTTTCTGTTCGCCTGTTCTCTTTATATTTTCATTCTGGATCTAAAATCTCATTATTTATCGCTAAGGGTCGGATTTGGACTTAAAACTTTCCAGGTTTCCTTTGACTTTCCGGAACCTTCAGCATAAACAAACTTGTACCATTTCTGTGCTAGTCAAGTGAATGGAGTGGGCACTAACATGCACAGACAGTTTCTAATACTCACAACTTGTTTTTGTCGCGACTTATAAGTAAATATCCGGGAATATAGAGTGAAAGATGCATTTCTACTGTCAGACAGAGATAATGCTGTATTTTATTTACTATTCTTTGGATAGGCGTCTGCTCAGCTTGTGTATTATCCGCAGTCCACATTTTTATAGCATTAAAGTTGCCGTTGCATGTACAGAATTCAAGACATCTGTATGTAATGTCTATACCTACTTGCATTAAGTATAGAGACAGTTGTAGTGCTTGTATCTGATCATCAGTTACTTTACAGTGGAGTAGTGTATTGCTAGCTGCAGTCTTTTGCATTCGAGTCGCTTCGTTATATTTTCTGCAGCTATAGTACCATACTGAGTGGAATTAAATGAAAAGAATAACGATAAGGGATAAGCTAAAGAAAGTATTTTCTTTACACTTGAAAAGGCATTCTCTTGCTATACTCAAGAAGAATGTCTACTGTCTATACATTCTGTCCTGGAGTATACGTACATCTCATCTCCACTATGACTATGACGTCATATCAGTGTAACTTTTACTCTTCCAGGCAAGTTTTTCCAAGTTTTATCCTTCAGTAGTGTATGTGTAAATATCCCATGAAAACCAACACAACGATAGTCGTGTATAATAGGAGTAGAAGCGGAGATACTCTCATGGAATTTCAAATGCAGTCTCTTAGCCTCGTTGCGTATATAAAAGGCTGCATGTGAGATGCTACCCAGAAAAGCTTACTAATACTAACCTAGTATTACTTTCAAAGAAAACCTCATGATCTTTGTGTATGTGCTTCACAGGCATATTCAATGCACCATATGATGTTAAGCCAAAAAATTTTGATAGAGAGACGAGAAAGTGACTGCACTGCGCGTTTGTCGTAGTCGTAGGTTATGAAATTATTTTCAGAGTTCAGCTGGTTACACGTTCACGGAGAGTTGAGTGATCGAAAGGAGGTTCTGTTTCTGCTACTCCCAGCTTTATCTGTAAAGAAGGGTCTATAAACACGGGGCATAGTAAACGTACTATATTATGAACCTTGCCAGACAAATAAATATCACTGAACGAAAAACGAGCAGTAAAGATCGCAGAACTGAAATCCCGTACTGCCATTTTAACTTGTTCACTCAACAAATGAGATGTAAGAGAATATTGCATTTCCAGACGTTCTTCGCACGACGAATGCCAAAAACGTCAAGAATTTCTATATTAAAATTTTATGTGGTTTACTATCTCAGTCATTTTGTCATTTTGAATATTTCTGTCACTTTCCATCGATGCTTCTCTATATCACCTCTGACAGTTCAGTTCCCTCTTTTTATTCTCCTTTTCCTATCCACAAATTGATACTGCCCCGATAATCATTCAGTGACAAAAATTATGCTCCCGTATACAGTTTATGAATGCTTTCCTTACATTAAACAGCCAAATTATCCATAATATCCGCTTCCTTAAAAATTGTTAGGCATTTTTATTATGCACGTATAAAAGTTTACTATTATTAGTACGTGTACAAATAGGTACTCACAATTTATTAATTGTAGCTGCGAACGCAAAGGCTGCAGTTAATTTACCGAGCATTTATTATTGTATCACCCAGTTTTTCAACACTACTTGATTCTGCTCTTGTCTTGATCAGATTAAGTTCCCGTGTCTGCAAAATAAAGCATCTTTTTGCTGTCATTACTTCGGTTCCGCAGTGTTCCTAACTTTACTGCTCTGTAGAGCTCGACATTGTAGGTCTGTCAGTAAAGTTACAAATGGACTTCTTCTGTGCTCATAACTCAATTCTAACTTCAACATTTGTCTTTCGTATCTCAACTGCGCTCATTTATTTGCTTTATACCTCTGCATTCCTGTAATAGCCGCAGTCATTAAGACTTGCTTTTTGCAGGGCTCTAGCTGTGATTTTAGACTTCCAGTCATGAAGAAGAGCCATGAGTTGTTTAGTATTTATACGCGCAAAACATATCGAACCGAAATTTATTTATAATACACTACATTTATCGACTTATATCCACAATAACTGTAACTTCAACCAATAACGTTACTTTAGTAGCTACTTATTACTTTTTGTTGGTTTTCTGTGCATATTTACAGCTTTTATATTTAACGGTAATATTCTGTGGGTTGGCAATGGGCATTAATAAATAGCGAAGGGCATAATATGCTTCAGAAAATGCAAACATTATACAGATTAATATCGTCCGCTTTCGTTCCGTACTAAGTTGTGTTAAGTTACACCCTTTAGATTTCCAGTTAAAAATCGCATACTTCTTTTGCTGTACTACAAAAATGTAAATAAAAAGTCCAAGTGAATAGAAAAGTACAGATGGGCGATTTGAGCTCGCGAAGCGAATATGTACCAAGATAAGTTTCTTGTAGGCATGCCAAATGTCAAATACAATCGGCAAGCATATCAGTAATATAACATTATAGACAATCATGGCTCACATATCTGTGCAATGAAATATGGGACGTAAGTGTAGCCAATAAGTTTGCCGAGAAAGAATCAGAACAAACTTAACTCACTTACGACAGTTTTGTCGTAAATAATATAAATAATCCTGACCGAGACAACATAATGACCCTGTTGGATAAGCGATACAGTAGTTTTTCGCACGCGAATTTCGAGTCTCGAATCAAAAACGATTTTGTCCTTGATATTCCATAAATATTATACAGCTGCACTAAACCAACTGTTTTCTACAGTTATGGATATAAAACTAAATAACTGTAACAATATTATTACAGTGCATATAAACATGCACATGTATAATGTACAGTCGACCCCACACACCATCGCTATTTACTTTCCTATAAAAATTACTAAATACCGGGCATATAATATGGATAATGCACGCATACAAATAATAAGTCATACGGGCAGATTTTTTTGCCTTTTGCTTACGTATATATATACAGAGAATAGTCTAGAATATAAGTAGAATAAAATAAAATGCCTATACAAGTCAGTGTATCTAAGTATGACGTATGTATTATTTGTTTCGTTGGATTTACTTGACTGACTGACTGCAGCTTTTGTGTGCCCTACAGTGCTGGGGAAAAAGTATTTAACTTTGAAAAAGTATGGTGGAGAAATGGGGGAAAAGAAACGACGACGACGGAAAGAACTGATGGGGATATTATTGACTGATGTGGAAGATATCCTGAAAACAAGTTAAGAAAAGAATTTGAGATGAAGCGAGTCGACTGAAGTACAGTCAGTGCAGTATTCGTCTTACGTGAGTAACTGTTTTACCCAACTGGGTTTGAATGGAATGGAACATAATAATAATTTCTGTTGAAGTTCCTTGATAAAGCCAAGGCTTGTTTTTGCTGACAAACGAAAATTATACCTTACACTTAATGGTTCGTACCTACATGAGAATTCTCAGAGGACCTGTGTCTATCTAGCCATGCATGATGATGGAAATGGCGATACATATTTCCTATTCATGTTTCCCTACACTTTTCTTTTGCTGCGTTCCCTGCGACATGACATACTTGACTATTTTGACTACACATTCGATGCTGACTGACGTGAAATGAACTCAATCATTTCTCTGTTATTGTTATGAGTTGCGATTTACGAATATGAGTATGTATAGGACTACACCAAATATGAAGTTGCCTTGATACTGTGTACGCATGAATAGTAGTCGTGGTCGTGTAGTACAATCAAATAGTACGCAGAGTGTGCAATACATTATGTACCTACTTATTTACTACAAGGACGACAGCAACGACGAAATTGGTTGGACACGAATAGCAGAAATGAAAAGTGTGTTATTGTGTGGGGGGGCAGGTATAATACTGACATGTCCAACTTGTGTGTATGTAGAGCTATGCCATGCCTTCAAGGTACTTTTGCGTACACCAACACTTATAAATCATAATTGGTGTATCATATATAAATAAACGCACTTGCTAGGAATTCTTTGCCTTATTTTATATCCAATAATTACACAGCAACCTTTGTAGAACGCCGTAAAAGCAGTTATGCATAAAGCTAATGCTCCTTACGTTACTTTCTCCACTTCCACACGATGTCCGCAGAAACAACAACGACTTTTATTTGTTTATTAATTATTTCTCCGCTACCTTTCCTTTGGTATTTACAAGCAGCTTAGCTTAGTTCACTGCAGTTGCGTGATGTTCACCAAATATATTGCCCTGTATTTGGAAAACCGGAGAAGGAACTATTTTCCTTCTATTTATACACACTAATATTGCCCAAAGTAGCAAATGCGTACCAGTTTGTACCTACATTAATTCCAGGCATGCCACATTAATTTACACAGTGAACCAAACTAATCTATTGACACAGTACCTAAGTGAACAATTAAATGAATGAAAGTTGACCTTTTTGATGGTTTTCGGTACGTACTGTGTAGCATTTTGGTGTAAAATGTAAATCTAGACAATTTTAATGCAGGTTCTACTTTCTCATTAAAGTTTCGCAGTACAAATTGTACTGTGCAGAAATTGTAGGGTTAGCAGTTGTAGTTTGGTAGTTTGTGTATGGAATTAACATAAAATTAGTAGTTTTAGTTTGGTAATTTAATAATAACTGTAATAATTTTAGCATGCAATGTACGTTAGTTGTGTATGGTTGAGTAGTTTGACTTTATTTAGGTACGTACCTCCACTCCATGCTCTCCAACAATTTGGTCTTCTCTTGAGAAAGAACAGTAACAGTCGTAGTTCGTCTTCCTTGGCTCATTGCTCTGCTTTATGTACTTTGGCTCAGCAACAGTCGCACCGAGTTCGGTTTTATTGTCCAAGACAATATAACAAATAACAAATGCAACACAATGTGGGTTACTACAGATATTTGTGTGGATAACACTCTTTGTTTACAATTTTAGATGTCTAGATCTGTAAATGTACTTTATCTGTTCAGGGAGTTCAGTCACAGTCAGATTAGATATCCTATACAAACTTGACAGTCATTTGTGTGAGTTTCGCAAAATGTAGTGAACCACTTGATATATTTAGTCGGTAATAATAATAATGTTCACTTGATGTAAGTATGTAATTTACTTGTCCAATTTATTTGTACTGTCCTGTAGGTACTTCTCCAGTTATACCCAACTGTAAAAGGACAATGAAATTATTATCGTTTCTGTGCACCCAGACGGCACCACAATTAAAATTTTCACAGCGTTTTTTCCTTGTCTTTCTCTTCACTATTGTTTGTTTGTGAACTCGGAAGAACAATTTTAATAGTTGCCATTCACAAAGCACGCTAGTCGAAAGTAGAAGTCATTCTTTCTCGCAGAAAGTGAAGGTGATAAAGGCAAGTTTTAATAAAGTTAAGTAATGGAATGCATCTGGACAAATTCATTGCTAAATATTTATGAGCAACGCTACCATGATAGTTGCTGTTTGGTTGTTTTACAACACTGAAGTCCTACTTGAGAGAGAATTCAAGTGTGAAACCGAATACGTATAGTAGCGGTATATATGGCCGTTGTCGCATAGTAGTAATACGACTTAACATGACAAGACTAGATATATAACTTTAGTGACAATAAAGAAAGTACCTAGCTATGTAATGAAAGTGTACACTCGACCCGGACCGACGATAGTACACACACACGAAATGCTTTGGCAAGCGAAGAACTACACACACACACAAAGATAGAACTTCCGAACCACAGACGCCACACAACCACACACAAGTTTTCCTGGCCAACAACGATGCAATGTCCCCTGGAATTCTTTTCTTTGGCTTTCTTCAATAGAGGAGAGAAAGAGAGAATGTCTTTGCCGAAAAACTAATAACGTAAATGTCTAGTAGCAGTGTGGTGTGGGTATGCAAAACACTTTATCTTTGTACGACAAAATGAAAACACCCGGCTCCTTCGGCTATGGCAGTCCGATATGGTAAATGTAAAAGCACTACGTTATTTCTCCCATTGTACTGTACCATTGGCACTGGCTACCGTTTTTCAGTAAGTAAATGTAATGCACACAGTGTAAAAAAGAAAATTTCCACTTCACTTAACATTCGTTGTATGATAGTTGTTCTGCTTCGTCGTTCCTTGTCCTGTTCAATTTCTTGATTTTCTGTCACGGTTGACGAGTCAAGGAAATCGATGTTCGTGTGTGTTTTGTATTGTGTTCCGTAGCATCCTTCATGCTATGCGTAGAACTTTCAATAGATATGTCTTCGTGGCTTTATTATTATATACAACATTCATTCTTCTACTTATGCATCAAGTATTTCTGGCTATATCGACGTACTTGTATTTACGTAGAAGACATACTCCACTTTCATATAAAATCTACTGTACCAACACTAAGTGTAATTTTACTATCGACAAATTCCATCTTCTCTCTCTCTCTCGATTCTTGTTGAATGTTTTGCCACTGTATATTGTTAACTCCAAACTTGCATCACGCTCGAAACTACCTTGAAGTAACGTTGTGTAGCAGTACGAATTTTAATAATGTTTTTATGAATCCAAACACACAAGTCAATTTCCCAACTGCTTTGAATATCAATTTGGAAATGCAGTCGATTACTAATAATGTGAAGAGATATTCAAGGAAATCCCAGTTGATTTGATTACCCTACCAAACAGGAAAGTACACAATCATTGTATATGAATTGCATTATTTTATAAATGGTTATTGATAGAAAATTGGCATACATACAATAATAACACTATCTTTACCTTGTAAAGATGCAGTGAAACAGCAGTTAGTTAGGATGATAATTTTCCAATTCAAAGGCAAGTAGTGGTATGCATATGTAAGTAGATGCAGTACCTGTAAAAGTACAACAATAAGCATGAGACACAGATAGAGACAAGTCTGCCAATCATTTGAGATTCAAGACAAGAGGTAAATGATAGTGTACTTACTTATTAATGTTTGTAGTATTACAATTAGTTCAATGATTATCGCTCCTATCCGTTTGGTTACAAATGCAGCAGATAAAAAGCATTGAGATGACAGAAGAGTTTCAGCTGGCGATATGTAGGTATATTTGCATTGTGTCTGGTGTATGTAGGTATGGAAAACAGTAGTTAGTGTGTAGATTGGAGAATATAATCCAGTAGACGCTTTTAATTCACTACAACAAGGTACGTAGCAAGCTGGTTTGGTTTCCTATGACAGTTTAATTAATAAATAATAGCCACGCTGCTGCTGCGGCGAGAGTCAAAGTCAAAGGCAATGCGATGTGGGAATGAAGTTCAAGATTCCTCTTTAGCTATCAAAATCAACTATCGGCTCCACACAGTTTCCTCTCCTTGTTATATATAATATATGAAGGCAAGTCACAGACTCGTCCCGTCCACTTCCACTACCACCACCACTCTCCAGCCAAATCCACGACAAAATACTCCGTCTCTCCTGTACTACAACAACTTCCCTCGCGTCTTTCTCTCTCTCTCCTCTTCCTCCGTTTCTTTTCCTATTCACAATTCTGCACAAGGCAAGTAAAGCCAAAGGAATTGTACCGTAGTGTGTGTAGTTCTAGAGCAGTTCTCACATACAACAACGAGTCTCGTGTCGTCTACCCTTTGAAAGCTGAGCACTTGTACGAGCACCTTAGTACCTACTCCTCTTCTTCTTCTTCTTCTTCAACTTGCACTATACTCTTTCCTGAACAAAAGTAAAAGTCAGTTGGGAAGAGAGAAAGACAGGAGAGAGAGAGAGAGAGAGAATAGAAGGGCAAAAGACACAACAGAGTAAGTAGAGAATAGAAAACAGAGATATGAGAGAACTAGTCAGGAAGCAGCACGACTTCTTCTTTCTCAGCTCCAGGAAGAATCTGATCCGATCTGATAAGAAATAACCTCAACTTAACACAACGAACTAGTACGCTTCCTTAAACACACACTCAGTTCACAACATAACAGTAACAGTATCTCTCTTTATTCTGCACATATATCTTTATAAAGTAAACATATGTACACACACAGTATCAATCCTTCTATACAGTAAAATATACTCGTCCTAATAAGTGAAAACAGTCTTCCTGTTTCTCGAAGGCAAAATTCCAGACGAGATTTGATGGGACGACAGAGTCAGCCAGTAGCACACGACAGAATGCACAATAAACCGAAATGTGTAGCAGTAGTGGTGATGCTGTGTGAACTGCAATAGTAGTAGTCGTAGTAGTAGTAGAATGTAGTAGTAGTGAATTTAAGTAATGCAACGCAATCGAATGCAATGCAATTCACTAAAGGAGACACACAGAGAGAAGACACTCGGAACTCGTTATAACTAAAGGACAGAGGACCTTACTCCCGAATCGAGCTTTGTGAAGAGGACAGGACGTAGAGATTCTCTTGGAAGGTTCAGTAGCAGCAGAACACAACTTTCTTTAGTTTGTACAAGTAGCATTATTGTACGTTGTACGCCAATGTATGTGTAATAGAACTATTGTAGTCGACAAGCTCCCAGGATTGGATTCGCGTGTATTCTCTTTCTACTTACGTATATACTGCATATATTTTATATATACAACATGAAGACATATAAACGAGCAGTAGATGTAATAGTTACTGCTTTAGCTTTGTTGGTAGCAGTACGTACTAGGCACTGTACTTACTACTACTACAGTCCTGTAGTAAGTAAAAGGTAGGAATGTATAAAGAAAGAGTTTGCTATGCTTTTACATAGAGCTGCTACTACTACTAAGACTTGGAACAGCTATGGTTTGGAAGGCAGTAGTAGATTTGTGAATTTGTATTCTGCTGTTCTATGGTGTCAGTGTGTGTATGTCGGGGACGAGGACGCAGTCGTGGTGTTGTAGCCGTAGTAAAGTTGATAGTAGTCAAGCAAGACACATCACATCACAGTCACACACAGAGGCAGAGGGTAGAGTAAGAGAGTACGGCTAAAAAGCCTGGAGAGAGAGTGAAGAAGAGCGAGTAGTGGAGAGAATAGTAGTAGAAGAGTAAGTAGTAGTAGTTGTAGTAGAAATGCTGAATGTAAGCCATTCTAAGTTATAATTCTACAATATAAGTCCATATCTATATATATGATTATAGTTTGGCTATGAAATTTCGGGGGGTTGCGAGAGTTCAGTTCAGAAGACTCAAGTTGAATAGAGTAGAATCGGAGAGCTATGATGGGTTGTGTTGTGTGTGTGAGTTTTCACAATCCTGTTCCCGTACCGGGTAAGGCAAGGCTGTGATGGCTGTGTGCGCTTCCATGGTTTAGCTTAAGTCTTGCTTTACTAAAGTATTAAATACATATACTTTCTACACTTATAGCCGAGGCTGCACTAGTCTCGTATATAAAGTGCACACTACTTACTACTTCTCACTCGCTATACAACACTGCGATATAGTTTTAGCACATTAGTAGCTGAAGTACACGTCTAGTCTATAAGTGTACTACTACAATGATGGTGTAATGTTGTAGAGAGCTAAAACTGAACCGCCACTACTTCTAGGCGCTTACTACTGCTTTGACTTTCCTAGGCGATAATATTGATTGCTTTCTGAAATGCCGGAGAAAAGCTTTCTCTCTGTGCTGCTTTGCTTTACATCAGTTTAACTTGGCTTCCTTGTTATGTTGCTAATAGTATGGAACGGGAACGAATGCCACCTTTAAGCACAAATATGTGTGTATTATGTATGTGGATGTACTCACTACGTGTATAATATTATTATTTCCAAACTTGGTCTTTGTGTACTATGTATTCGTTGTGTGTAGACACTGTGAAACGGTGTATACACAGTACACAGTGTACATAGGATTCTTCACTTTCTTTTTGTTTTCCGTGTAGGTAGTAGGTACATAGTAGTAGACACATACAATAACCACTGCATATAGAAAGCACATATGTTTCAAACTGAATTTTCTATTTGTTATGTAAAATAGGAAGGGGCTAGTGCTAATCACTTACAGAGAGTATGAAAGACTGAAAGAGTTAACATTTAGGAACTCGTCCTCTTTTGACCTCTATCACAATTTACGTAAGTACCACTACTACATTAAATTGCGGGTTACTATATATACTACTACTAAACGTAAGAAATATGAACTGCACTACAAACCGTTTTTGTGTCTGCTGATATCTCTGCAGTGTACTATGCATGTTTATGTGTAATCTGAACTTACTACTCTTGTTATGACTCCTGTAGTGCACTGCATACAATTCAATGTCTTGTGGATTGACAAAAGAGAAGCGCTTGGCTATTAAATTACATTACAAATCGCTCCTCCTGTCAATATTCAAGAAGGGTCTTCCAGAGCTCTCCACATTCTTCTACCAGTTTGGTGTATCCTCATCATAATTGATTTATTCCAACTTCGAACGAATGTAATGACATCATGCAAGTTGACAGTTTCTCTCTAGTAGCGAGTATTATAGGTAACTTCTCACATGAAAAAAGACAGAATGGTTTGCGGTTGATTGCAGATACCATAAATAATGGTTTGCGCTCTTTCTTTGTTTTTTCTTGTTTTTTTAGCAATTTATATAACTTCGTTCAATACGCAATTTGTATATGTATGCGCGTAAGCCTACTGTTTATTTTACCCACACATCTGTAAACTGAACATATAAAGCTGTTTTATACTGCATCAATTTCTTCGTTGTATTTCAGTATGAGAGAAACATTGTAAAGTAAAGATTAATGGATTATTGCTTAAGATTGACAATTTTTTCTGTCTGTGAATACAGGGAGACTGACTGAGGGAGGTATTAGTGACAAATCAAACGTGCTTCTGAACTGTTGATGATTAATACTGGTCATTGTGGTCATTGTTGTAGCGAACGAATTTGCAAGCGAAAAGTACTATGTAAAATTGTTTTAGTGAACATAGGCTAGAAACGGGCAAGGTAATGAAATGAGACTGGCATGAGACCAGAAGAAATCTACAAACTGTATTCATACGCTGCGGTTGCATAGTCCCCGCTCTCTGTCGTCCATCTCGTTGAACAGATTTCAGTATATTTTCTGGATCCTTTACTTGGTATCGCTGATGAGCTCAAAACCAAAGTTTAACCTGTGTGTGTATAAATGTAGTTGAGTATCAAGTGGAACATTCCTCTATTACTCTCGTTTAGATGTGGAAGTACTAGACTTGGGAACGGGCTCGATTTTTCGAACCCGACCCGAACCCGACCCGAAAAATGGGAAACCCGAACCCGACCCGAACCCGTTATAAAAGAAAAACAATATAACCCGACC